>CM077658.1:11603573-11651073 GCA_039707465.1 Rhabdophis nuchalis
GGGGCTTACGGTGTTGTCACACACACACACACACACACACACACACACATACACACACACACACACACGGATAGAGTGTGTACAAAAATGCATGGCAGGAGAAAACTGCACAAACAATGTGTGCACATTTTCAAGATAGTCTATGTCATGTTATATAAAATCAAAGAAATCATTTTCTTTGAGATGGGCAGGGGTCAGAAAATGAATGGACGTTATGCTATCCCTCGGCCTTATCATGCCATCTGCATTTTAATATGTATCATAATTGGAGCAATGTTTTCAAATACTTTCATTTCTCTCCTAAAATAAAAACAAAACAAAACATCAACATATTACTCTACAGATCATGGATGTCAAAGGAAATTAATTTCGCGTGGTAAATTTGATTTTGTTTTAGAAATTACAACTTAATCACATGCAAACTCAGAGAGACAGAAAATAAAAGCAGACTCCTCATCTCATAATAGAGACCTTAACCGTAGCCAAGGTTAATTATCCTCAAGGACAATTGATTGCATATTGTTTGACAGCTGAATTGTTCATTGAAAGGACTTTGAGGTTATCTGCACATTAAGAAAGGGAAACAAAGTTTGCCCGAATGAGCTTTTCTAAATAAAGTTTCATTTGAGGAAAGGAGTCGTGGGGAAAGGAGGATAAAGGGAATGGAGGGGAATCACAATTATGACAAACCACAGCTTGAACTATCTTGCTTTGCATGTAATGAGTCTTATCTCATATAATAGTTTCACCTTTTAAGTTGCATTACTTTACTTTAATTCGACTTATTAGCCGCCCCCTCTCCCCGAAGGGAGTCGGGGCGCTGCACAGGAAATATGAAAACACAATATATCACAATAAATACATAAATATTTAAAACTATATTAAACTAACACCCTGTGCTAAGATCTCCCCGTTAAAATTACCATAAAACCCAATATAAAAATTTCTCTACTAACTAAGGCTAAGTACAGTAGGTTAGGCCAGGCCGGCCTGTTGGAAAAGGTAAGTTTTTAATTGCTGGCGGAAGGAGCGGAGGTCCGTAATGGATCTAAGTTCGGGGGATAGGTCGTTCCAGAGGGTAGGGCCCGCCACAGAGAAGGCCCTTCCCCTGGGCGTTACCCGCTGGCATTGCCTAGTGGATGGCACCCGGAGAAGTCCCTCTCTGTGGGAGCGAATCGGCCGCATTACTGAAATAAATGAACTTTTGCACGATATTCTAATTTTTCAAGTTTCACCTGTATAGTCTATGCATTGGTCTGTCTGTCTACCTGTTTAAAGTCAGTTTGCTACTAACATTGATGCTTATATCATAACTCACATTTACAGATCATGTATTGATTGTATTGTATACAACCAATTTCATTGTAATTTTAGTACCATGACAATAAAGATTATTATTATTATTGCGACATAACCAAAATATACTGCAGCAATTTCGGACAGTGAGGAGGTTGGGGAAGAATATGGGCCAGTCCTGGAGTCTGGGGAAGGCTCTGATGAGGGCTCTGTGTTGGAGGCAGAGAAGGGGGCCAGAGCTGTATGCCAGTTATCAGCTGCCTTCAGAGTCAGACATCAGTAAGGCAGATGAACAGCTGGAGCCTGTTCCCAGTGTGCACATGCAGAGTTGCCAGATGAAAGAAATAGCTAAAGAACAGGGGTCGTCTTGGGAGAAAAGCCATAGGTGGTCGATGAATGGCCCCTCCCATAGGAAATAAAAGAGGAGCGCAAGGGGAGTGGAGTTTGCAGGAGAAAATTAGTTTGCTTCCTTAGTTTGTGATTCTCCGAGACTCCTTGCCAAGTTTTGCAGATTTCGGCCTGTGAGCTCTCCAAGCCAGATACAGTCTGTGACAGTAAATCCTCCCTTGAAAGAGTATGCTAGATGTGATTGAGCAAAATTCAAAGTAAATTAATAAAAGGGGTTTTTGTCGTGACCAGGAGTTTGCGTCATGTGCTTCAAGGTGCTGATGACCATCTTTAAATCGCTCCATGGCTCGGGGCCTAGCTATATTTGCGACCGCCTCCTGCCCCATACATCCCTTTGACCGATTCGCTCCCACAGAGAGGGCCTTCTCCGGGTACCGTCGGCCGGGCAATGCCGGTTGGCGACGCCCAGGGGAAGAGCCTTCTCTGTGGCGGGCCCAGCTCTCTGGAACGACCTGCCCCCCGATCTACGCATCATCGGAGACCTCCGCCTTTTCCGCCAACGTCTTAAAACTCATTTATTCCAACAAGCCGGCCTAGCATAACCCCCGTTTCTGACTTTTATAGGGATAATTTTAAATTTTAGAGTTTTATTAGTTTTAGCACAGGGAAAGTTTAATAGTTTTTAATAATTATGTATTTTTGCATTTTTGTATGGTTTTAATAACGCCTGTGCGCCGCCCTGGGTCCTTTTTTAGGAGAAGGGCGGGGTATAAATTTAATAAAATAAAATAAATACAATTGGGAAGTCTGGGTCAGAACAGTTGCAGGAATAGCAGCTACAAAGTACCAGTGGGTAAAAAAAATGTAAATAACAGTGGATAAATATATCTTACTAATGCAAAAAGTCATTTGCTCTTAAATTCTTACTGACCTAGCAAACAGTTCACTGAGTCCGTTTAAGCGATAGTCCTCTTTATTGATAATTATATCTTATGTATCTCAGTAATCCAGTGTTCCTTAAAGTGTAAGAAATAACCTCACAAAATAATGAGCAAGAATTAACACTCTGATGCGCATCCTAATTAGGATTTAATTAGGATTTTTTTTTTAAAAAGTAATGTGGATGTATTTTGCAAGTGCACAATCATTAATGTATTGCTCTTAGGGCTTCTGTGTTTCTTTTCAGTAAAAAATCACATCCAATTATAACTGTCATTTTAGATTAAGTTTGTGATTTCAAATTTCTGCTCTTTTACAAGGAGGAAATACTTTTTTCTGTAAGCACCTTATTTGTTTTCATCGCTAAGAATATTTCTTCAGTGATTTTCCTTTTCTTTTTAGTATTATGACAGTAGTATAAGTACTATTAGGGGGTATGGTGGCTCAGTGGTTAAAGACGCTGAGCTTGCTGATCAGAAAGTTGGCCATTCAGGTTTAAAGTCTACATGCTTATGTGTCATTTTCTCCAGCCATATAGTGGATTATAGTAGTCCAATATCTTTTAGCCTCAGGGCAAGTCCATCACATCCCTGTGACCGATCCGCTCCCACAGAGAGGGACTTCTCCGGGTGCCGTCCACTAGGCAGTGCCAGTGGGCGACGCCCAGGGGAAGGGCCTTCTCTGTGGTGGGCCCGACCCTCTGGAACGACTTACCCACCGAACGTAGAACAACCACAGACCTCCGCTCCTTCCGCCAAAAGTGAAAAACTTTCTTCTTTCATCAGGCCGGCCTGGCCTAAAGAATCCGATTGTAGCCTGTAGTATAAATTGAGATTGTTTTAATAGGGATAGTAGGGAATAGTTTTAAGGGTTTTAAAGGTTTTCAAATTTTAAGAATTTTAGCGCAGGATAAATTATTTAATTTAATTTTAAATATTGTTATTGTTGTATTTATATATGTTTTTAAGTCCTGTGCACCGCTCCGAGTCCCTGCGGGGAGAGGGAGCGGTCTATAAATCAAATCAAATCAATCAATCAATCAATCAATCAATCAATCAATCAATCAATCAATCAATCAATATGGTAATAAGAACCAGGTGTCTGGTGACATTTCCAGCATTTTTCTGCCAACCTAGCAGTTCGAAAGCATGTAAAAAATGCAAGTAGAAAAATAGAAACCACATTTGGTGGGAAGGTATCAGCGTTCTGTGCACCTACAGTGTTTAGTCATGCTGGCCACATGACTACGGCAACGTCTTCGGACGGCGCTGGCTCTTCAGCTTTGAAATGCAGATGAACTGCCCCCTAGAGTCAGGAGCAACTAGCACGTATGTGTGAGGACAACCTTTATCGTTTACCTATAAGTACTATTATTTGGCACTGGGACTGAAAATTATCTCTCTGTTCATCCCTTAATACAACAATTTTCATTCTTCTTTACATGAGTGAAAAATATGCTGTGTTTAGTGAACTGCAGCAAAATATTCACAGCTCCTAAGTTTACTCTGCTTGTGTGCAATTATTAAGCAGTCTTTTCAATCTAGCATATCTGATTCAACTGTTTCCAGAACCTTATCCCAACTGGAATAATATTTGAAATCACACATTTTGTATTATGGCAAAGTTGTCTGTGGCCTCTACCTGACTCTACTTGACTCTGTTGTTACATTCAAATTCAAATTCAAATTTAATTTGTAGAACCGCTCCCTCTCCCCACAGGGACTCGGGGCGGTGCACAGGGAAAGTAAAAACAATAAATATACAAATATAAATACATAATATAAAAACAGATTAAATCTATGCCTGTGCTAAAACCCGTTAAACTAAAATACCCAGCAGCAATAAATAAGTTTAAAACCCCATAGAAAGAGAGACTAACCTAGGCCGGCCAAGCGGAAAAAGTGTGTTTTTAATTTCAGACGGAAGGAGCGGAGGTCCTCAAACCCTCACAGTTTCAACCTTAAACTATCTACCATGGACCTCACCCCATTCCTAAGAGGTCCGTAAAGGGGGCATGCATAAGCGAACCAGCGTTCCTTCCATCCATGTCCTACTGTCTCCATTTATTTGTATTCATTTCCTTTGTTTATGTCCATGGTCATACTTATACCTGCTATCTTATAAATGAACCTATACCATCTCAGACAAGTGACTGTCCAGTTGCTTCTTATAAATCTCCAGTGATGAAGCACCCACAACTTCTGCAGGCAAGCTGTTCCACAGGTTAATTGATCCTCACTGTTAGAAACTTTCTCCTTAATTCCAGGTTGCTTCTCTCTTTGTTTTGCTTCCACCCATTATTTCTTTTCCTGCCCTCTAGTGCTTTGGAGAATTATTTGACTCCCTCTTCCTTGGGGCAGAGTCTCAAATACTGGAATAATGCTATCATGTCTTCTTTTCTTTAGACCAAACTCTGCAGTTGTTCTTCATAAGGTTTAGTCACTAGGCCTAAATTCTAGGCCAAGTTAAGGTTAACTTGGCTTCATTCCTTAACCATGCACCATTAGTTCATTGTTGGTCTTTGGCTTGTCAGGAAACCATTCTTGAAAAATCTGTTCATTAGAACTTTTGAATGACCAGTTTGGAGCTAACTGTGCTATAGACCTCTTGATACATTTAACTGGATATACACAGCATGCTGAGTGAGGAGAAGAGCAGCTCATAGTCCATTATCCTCACTCATATCCCCATATTTAAGAAAGAGCTTTGAAGCAGAACTGTATTTGCATTTGCTTGAAGTTAAATGTAACCTCTTATGAGATGCTGAAACATAATAAAGCAAATTTCTAGAAAGATGTTTGAACTCAAGCAAACAATAGTTCCGTTTTTCCTCATCCTTCCAGCTGAATGCATGGGGAAAAATATGACCGTATCATGCAGAGCCAGTTTGAGTCCTTTTGAGTTTGAGCTGAATGGCTGAATATGTTTTCACTTCTACATTCACATTTAAAGGGATTTGAAACAGAGGATGTGAAGGTTGTTGCAGGGAAACCATTAAAAACAATCTTTAGCCTGTAACTTTAGAACAATCACTTGCAACATTAAGTCAGAATTCAAAATATCTTTAGGAAACCCCAGTGCAAAATAGAATATTGCAGTCTTCAAATAATTTAGAGCAAGGCTTGATGCTTTAGGATGGATTTGAGATGTATACTAGGTCTTCGGTAAGCATCCTCTCAGACCTGGAAGCCATCTTTTGCATTGGGCCTTCAGGCCTGCCACATTTTCTGCTGTGGGAAAATGGGAGGGGGAATTATATGGCGTATGGATGAGATATAGTCAAAATAACACTCTTTTCTCAGAGAGTCAAGGACTTCTTGCCCTACACATGGAGTGGCATGACTGGGAGTCATCTCCCATTTTGGATGAGGCCTGATTGGACCATGTGATGGACATGTGGGTGAACTTTCACTCATGTGGGGAAAATCTGGAAACGTTCAGATTTGGGTTTTCCCAGATGTGCCAATAATAAAATCGAACTTTGAGGAAAACCAAACCTCGGAGTCTTCTCTCATTGGGGGTGTTACTTGGAACTCTGACAATAACCCCAAATCCCCTGACACATACTGCTAAAGTAGCTGAAGGTACTACCAGAACTGACCTGCAGGTTAGATAATTTGGATCCCGAAGTCAAGGATTCCTATTAAATGATTGACATAGGAAGGGAAACTTTACGAAGTCGATTTAAGGAAGCAAACAAAATGCAGACATGTAAACACCTTGTTCTTTGTTTTCCTTCCTAGTTTCCAAACTCCAATCTGTCTCTTCTCTCCTGTTTCCTTAACTTCTAAACAAAAACTCTTCTCTTTTATATTTTTATATATTTTTATATATATATATATATATCTAAAAGAAAACTCTTACATTTTTCCTTGTTTTTTAACGTTCTTGATAAGCATGAAGGGAGCAGAAGGCTTTGTAGATAGATGGGATCAAAGAGATTAAAGAACAGTGCTTTGAAGAGTTACAAGATGTTGCAAGAGACAGATTGTGATGCTGAGTGTTTTTTTTTAGGCATTGAGAGAGAGTTAAGTCTGACTTGTCACCTAAGTAATTCGCCCCCTACACACACACAATCTGATTTCTTGGGGGTTTATCTGTCAAGCTTAACACCATATCTTCTTAGTCTTATTTTTTTTCTTCCAGTTTCTAATTTTTCTCCCCCTCTGCTAAATGTACATAATACATACAGCTAACACAATACACCCCTATGTGTAACATGTGTAATGTCCACATCCACATGGACATATACACATAACACAAATGAACACATTACACACTAACTGATGAAGCCTGTGCCTTCTGATTTTCCCCCCCAATTTCATTTTAATAGGTTGTATTCAGTGTCATTCATTTCTGTTCTAATTTGTAAAGACCTAAAAATGTCCAGATGCTGGTTGAACGATCCCACCCATTGTTGGCTGTCTGAATGGATTTTGGCAATGTGGATTGTGCATTTTCTTTCTTCCTTTCTTCTCCCCAAAATGGGCTTTTTTATTGAGCTTCTTTAATTTTTTCTTCAGCATCACTACTCTTTCCACTTGCAACATCAAAAAGCTCCCAGGCTCTGCATGTACAATTTGGTTCATTATAAAGACATGACAATAATGCCCCTCTGGGACTTTTCATTCAGCCTCTTTTGCCTCCATGATTTGGTAAGAAATGTATAATATTATCTCCCCCCTCCCATCAAACAAAAGTCACATGGTCTGTTGGGTTTCTCTTCGAGAGACCATGTCCTTTTGATCCCTTGCCTCTCACAATCTATCACAAATTTATTGTTGGAGAAAGAATGGCATGTTAGCGAGAAGACTTTCTGGAATTCTCGATATCAAATAGTAATTTTGTAGTCTGGTAATAAAAGCAATGAAAGCTCCTACAGTTTTAGGAAAAGAATGATTTTCACAAAGTTTTTTGTTAAAAAAAAATGCCTATGAGGAGACGGCTTGGAACTGAATTTGTGGTCAGATTGATTGAGAACAGAGCAGTGGTGGGATAGATATTTTTTTTCTACTGGTTCTGTGAGCGTGGCTTGGTGAGCATGGCATGGGGTGGCTTGGTGGGTGTGGCTTGGTGGGCATGGCGAGGGAAGGATACCGTAAAATCTCCATTGCCTCCACACTCCAGGGGAAGGTTACTGCAAAATGTGCATTCCCTCCCAATCAGCTGGGACTCGGGAGGCAGAGAATAGATGGGGGCGAGGCCAGCCAGAGGTGGTATTTACAGTACCGGTTCACCAAACTTCTCAAAATTTCCACTATCGGTTCTCCAGAAGTGGTCAGAACCTGCTGAATACCCACCTCTGGAACAGCGAGAAGAAATGAATCCAACTCTGTTATTCTGTATTTTCTATCTCCCTTTCTCAAATTCTAGGAGCCTTAGGAAAGATACCTCCAGTTTTAATAATTTTACTGTAGAGGCCAGTGGCTACAGAAACAGACACCAATATTTTTCCCCTTAATACTACCTATTATAATGCCATTAAAAAAACAAACCAACAGCCTCTCCCCATTTTTCTATCAATTCTTTTTCAGTGCAATAAAAAATAATTTGCTTTCAAAATTTCTTTCCAGGGAGAAAATATTTTCAGTGAAATATTTAGGCAGGTCTTGCACATTAGGCTTGTTTTACCAATGAGATAGCCAAGAAATACAGAATATGAGTATATTGTATACTAGGATAAGTATATCTTATCCTTTATTGCATAAGGCACTGTTTCAGTGGTTCTCAACCTATAATCTGGCAGGGGGGGCACAATGTCAATATTTTTTTTGAATAATTACTAAAGTTTGCACAAGTAATTTTTTTGGGTCAGTTCTTTTACATAGGTGCATCAGCTACTATTACTTCTATTTGATAATGGTCGTGGGACTAATCAATTAATATACTACTACTAACGCTGCTGCCATTGAGATGGTACTATTACCTTATCTTTTGAAAATGTGTAGCATAGTGGTTTGAATTACAGGCACATAACTGAGACTCAATATATCTTCATCAAGTTTAATGGTAAGAAAAGGAGATACATATAATAATATTTATTTTTTTCTTCTGCCGTGTTTAATTTGAACCTTTGGTTTTATTTGCTCTGCTGAATTTTAATATATCATATCAGTACAAAAGATGAAGGGGACACTTTTATAAAAATGCAATTGTAGGTTTGGTATGTATGTATTATTTGGTAGAAAATAATATGTGACCTAGAGATTAAAGTTTTTATCTAATTTGTAAGCCACTCTTATATTCTTTTTTTGCAAAGTCTGGTGTTTTTAAATAATATCGTTTTTTAAAAGTAGACTGGTCTTTCTTGGATCTCCTTGGGATAGCCATTTGAAAAACAAAATTACTGTAGTTTTGCTGTAATGTTCATGCAGGATTTTCTAACAGTTTTCATGCAGGATTTGGAATACACAATGAAGTAGATCTGCACAATTTCATATTTCCTACCCAGAGCAACTCCCAATTGGGGCTAAAAATGTGATTCTAACTAGACCAGTGGTTTAATATTTTCTCATTCTCCTTAGCCATGACAGAAGATGAATGTCTAAAAACAAAAACCTGTGTTTCCCTTTCATGAATAGGTAGAGGTTTTCACAACACATAAAGCAGAAGATAATATGGCTGAGATAATAGGCTGGCTTTGGGTTGGAGAGAGACTATGCAAGGACCCTTTACAGTAATCCCTCGTTTTTCGCGGTTAATCGGGACCGGACCCTTCCGCGGAAACTGAAAAACCGCGAAGTAGGATTCGCAATACACTATACCGGAAACTTCAGTTGGTGGACATCGTTTAAAGCAAGCACTAGGGGGTGCTTGCCTCCTACCAATGCATTTTTTTTCTATTCTGTATTATTGAAAAACCCGCGAAGCACTGAAGCCGCGGAAAATGAAGCCGCAGAAAATGAGGGATTACTGTATATGAAAAAGGGTCTTTCCAAAAATGCCATAGGAGGAAGAAATATAACAGTCTGGTTTAGAATCTCTCTTGCCCTCAGTTATATCATTACTATGCATTTCTTTTTATGACCCTGTCATCCCTTAATTTGGGGTAAGTCTGGGTGACTTGATGGAATTGAGCATTTGCTTTCTGGATGCCCTTCCTGATGCCACACAGAGTTCACAGCAGATTTTTTTCCCCCTTTGTACCCTGATAGAGAAACACCTGCTGCCGGCTAGGATTGAACTCTTAACATTCCGAGTGGAAGGCGAGTGTCTTCACAACACTGCTTTGTTATATCATTAATAGCAGGACGAAAGCATTTTCATTGCCTGAGATGTTTCAGCTCATTCTGTCACATCAGCATCCTACCATTTCTTTCTTTTAGATGGATAGACTTAGATGACGACTCTGAAGCCGAGAATCTCCAGTCCTAATAATAAATAATATTTATTTTCCTACAAACATAATAGCTTGTAAACAGCCTTGCAAGCTAAGTGTGCTTAAAACCTATTGATTTCAATTTGATTGTACTATAATAAATGAGGGACATATAAAGTTATTATAGTGGGACTGAGTTTGAGGAAAATGGACTGGATCAAATATTTATATTGTTTCCGTAATCTAATTGATGATATCTTCATCACCTTGACTAATAGGGTACTTAGAAGCCAGAACAGTGAAAAGAGAGTTTATAAAAACCCATCCTTTTTCGTTTTCTTTTCGGCAGTGCAAGCTTTGTGTAATCAGTCTTGGTTTCCCATTCTTACCATTTTTTAAAAAAAAATTCTTAGTATTTGCTTTGACTAGTTCATTTCCAGACCCTGTGTATAAATCACATTTTACCTACAGCTCTGCAATGCCATTAATTCATAATTACTCCACCAGTTGTCAAAAGATTGGTTTTGATTATGGTAGGATTTTATGTTAGGGATGAATAATTTTTAGTGAGTGGGCATTTGGGGACTTTAACAGCCATAGTGGATAGGGCAGTAATGCAACATAGGAGGAACAAGAAGTTGTTATCTGTTTAACAGAGAAATTTATCCAAAAGAAGAGAATATATGCTGTTCAAGGTTGAACTGTGGAATCCTTGGTGTTCTCTATCAATCATCATCATTAGTGATAGGGAATGTGGGATTTGCTCCTGTTGGTACACAGTAGCTTGCCATGCCAGTGTTGGTGTGGGTGTGATTTTCTGCTTGGTTGTTCCTTGATTAAGGTATTGTTTTCTTCTTGATTGTTTGTCTGGTGTTATTCCCTGCTTATCTGGTTGTTACTTGCTGGAGAAGGATATGTCCTGATCTTCTTTCTCTCTCTTTTAATTTAGACATAGCTTAACTTCTATATAGATAACGTTATTAAATCAGGCAAAATGTACAGACGACAGACTTCACATTTTCCAATACTGTTCATCAGGTAAAATGCAAAGCAAAAGGAACAAGGAAGTCCAGAAGATAGGTCCAATAAAGTATGTCCTTCAAGACACTAACATTTTAAGAAAAAAATATCTTCTGCTCTTGAATGTTAGAGTAGAGTTTGGCTTTGCTTAACAAGGGACCAGCATAAATCTTCTCTGTCTCTTATTTGGAATGAGGGTGCTCAATCCTTTTTCAAGTTATTTGAAGTGTCATCTTTACCCATAGCATCTTGTTGCTCTCAAAAAATCTGCATTAGAGGTTCCCTCATATAGAAAAGGTGTAGTCCTTCATGACTGGCATCAGTAACGTAGCCATGAGCTTTTGGGAGCTCCCCCTGCCTCTTGTGATGCCAGCCGCAGCTTCTGGTGAAATATCAGAACAAAAGAAAATGAAATCCTAGCCATTCAGCCCGAAAGCTCATCGCTGCTTCAGTGGGCCCTCTTGTTCATCTCTCATTAAAAGCCTTCTCTGCCTTGGGGCCACAGCTCTGGAATACACGAAAAGCTTCATCATTAAAGACCTTGAAAAATCCCTAAAGATTCTTTTTCCATGACCTTGTGTTAAACTGAATTTTTATGAGACTACAATGGCTCTTGTCTTCGGGATACGGAACCTCTGCATTATTATCACAGGCTTTTTTTATTCAAAGCTAAATTGATCAGAGGTGGGCGGGGGTGATCTGTGAAGAAATATTTTGTAACACACACGCACACCACCTGGTTCTTTGCATGTATAAACACTCTACCCCCAGGGGCATCCCATTCAATTTCATCAGGGTTGTGTTTCACCTCAGGGGGAGGGGTCAGGGTGGACATGGGAGGACAATGTCACTCATGTCGGGGGGTGCCTGTGGTGGCTTGAGCACTCTTCCAGCGAAAACAGATTCCCAAGCTCCGTTTTCGGCTGCAACAGCCTCCTGCAATCTTCGGCCAACGAAAATGCTCCGTATTTGCCGGCAGAGGCACTGCAGCCCAGTCCTTTGCTGTTTCCAGGTTAGCCCTGTCAGTGGTAGGTTCCTACCAATTCGTACCGGTTCAACAGAACTGGTAGTAGTTTGGCGGCTTGGGTTGCTGGAACCAGCAGTGACCCAGGCCTGCCCTGCCCCTGAACTGGTTCTCCCACCAACGCCACAGACGCCGTAGGTGCTGCTATTTTGTTTTTTTGCTTCTGCACATGCGCAGAGCAATTTTAGTTCTGCACATGCACGTGCAGCATGCATCAAGCACCTGGGTGCGCATCAGGCACACATGCACGTATCAAGCAAGCATGCGTGCATCAAGCATGCGTGAGTGCATCAAGCACGTATGGCACATCCCTGAGCGAACTGACAGTAGTCTCTGCTGGAACTACCCCTGGCTCCTGTGGACCAGATCTAACCAACCCATGGGCTGGATCCAGCCCCAAGCCTTGAATTTGACAGCCCTGCTCTACCCCCATGTACCACCTATTAAAACTCGTAGTAATGTGCACACATAAGAACCTAAAAACAGCCTTTCTGGGACAGGCCACAGCCCATCCAGTCCAGCATTCTGTCTCCCACAGTGGCTCCCCATTGGCTTCAGGGTCTTCCCAAGCGGATGTCTTCACCTGCTTGTGATTCCCTACAAATGGCATTGAGAGATATCCTGCCTATCTCTCCAACCCGGAGGGTGTCCTTAGGCATCCATAATGATAGCCATGGATACCCTTGTTCTCCATGAACTCGTCTCATCCTGTCTTAAAGGTGTCGAGGCTGACAGCTGTCACCACTTCTTCTGGCAGGGAGTTCCATAGACCAGTGATCCTCTGGTCCTCTTCCACCTATTGATAAGTATGATACCTACATAACATACAGGATCAATTTCTGGTCTGGAGATACTAAGCACTGTTCTTGAGACAGCTTTTACAAATGGATTGGAACTTAGGCGTAGAAGGAATAAGCTCTCTATTTGTTTCTCCCTCCCCATACACACACTTCATTATTGCTTCCTATGGGTATATAATTGGAATCAACAAAGCCAAGTCTGTTAATGCCACGATCTCCACCCCCTCCCCTTCGAATTGAGCAGAAGCAATTTGCAAGTAAAGGTATGATCTGTGTCAAAACAGCTGCCCATTTCTATTCAGTAAGAAATGAATAGAAATGAAGAAATGAAAGAATTCAGTATCCCACTGCTTGCAGCCAGGCCTGAAGTTAATGGCATGAGGAGAGGCGGTCAGAAGGGTAACCATTGTAAAAAATGCAACTAGATTTCCTGTGTTTCAATATGTTTGAGTTTTCAGTAGCCAAGGGTGTGGATTCGGTGAGATATTTTTTCCACTTGTACAAGGCAACTCTGTTAGGAACTGACTCCGCTTTACAGGTTAATTTGGATATCCCAAAAAAGAGCTGAATGAGAACTATGGAGCAAGCAAAGCAAAGAACAGGAGTTCTGTTTTACTTCAGTAGATGAGTCGCTTTCACATCCAAGATGAAGAGAAGCGATGGGACAATCTTTTCTGATGAGAGGAAGAAAGAAGAAAATACAAGTGTTGAGAGAGGAAAAAGACCCATTCACTTTGTTTCCGTAAGTAACTATAAGCAAATTGTCAATCCTCACCACATTTGACACAGGGGGTCTAGATGATCAGGATTTCAGAATTTCATTGCCGTTCGCAACCATCCTTCTATAGATTTGCCAATGAAATCTTATAAATGCTCATATTTCTGCAAAAATACTTGCTAATTTCCTCTCATTACGGTGTGAATTTGATGATAAGCGAGAAGGGACAAAATTAATGCTTTGCTATGAAAAGAGGCTTCGTTTGGGAAGGTGCGATTTTCTATTTTCTTCCTTTTGAATAAATGATCTTAGACTATACTGCATCTTTTGCAGATCCCATCTGGAATGGGAACATCATTCCAGGTTCCAGGAATATTCTGAAGAAAACAAACCGAGTGGCATTTTAAAGCCATTAGTGGATTTTAAAATATTGAAGGCTACAACAGAGTTGGAAAAGCTCGCGAAAAATATACCGTTCCAAAATGATCTGCATTTCAAATCTAACACTTACAGTTCCTTAGCTACAGCTGTTAGGTTCTATATTTAAGACCTGGTTTTGAATAATCATTGGTATGGGATAGAAGCCACATATTTAGAAAAGTTTAGCAGTTCGAGTCTTACCAGGTCAAGGTTGACTAAGCCTTTCACCCTTCTAAGGAGGGTTGAAGGTTAAAATGCTACTCTGTAAAACCACTTAGTAAGGGGTGTAGAGTACCATGAAGCAGTATATAAGTCTAAGTCAGGGGTCAACAGCCTTAAACACTCAAAAAAGCCATAAAGGTTCCTAAAAGAAGTCCCCCATTCAATTCTGGAGCTGACCGGAAGTCCAATTCCCCCATCATAGAGTCACGGCATCCTTTATTCTCTCCCTGTACTAACTGTCAATTGTGGCATCAACCAGTGACAGGGGGCCACAGCAGAGGGATGAAAGAACCACATGCAGCTCCAGAGCTGCAGGTTGCTGACCCCTGGTCTTAGTGCTATTGCTATTTCCCACAAGTTCTACATCAGCTAATTACATAACTCGCAGTATTTCAACACCTTCCAAGAATAGGAGCCACAAAGAAGACAATGGGTCACTGTGCAGGACAAAGCAACCCATGAATATAATTTTCAGAAGTCAGTTTTTGTGACCAAATTCACCTACAGATGCCAATGTATGGGTTGAAGTTTTGTGTTGAAATGATTTATGACTCCTTGGGCAAGGTTTTTTAGAACTATTTGAATGAGGGGGGGGGGAAATCTCATATTAAATATTATGTTAGAATGACTAAAAGTTTTGCTTACAGGGATTGATCTATGATGATTGAAACACATGAGTCAACTACAAGGAGCCAGTGATAAAGAGGATTAGATATACCAAACCAGGGGGGATTTGGCAGAAGAAATTGAACTGCTTATGGTTACAGCAGCTAGATTGTTGATTGCTCAACATTGGAAGAAAGATTTTTTACCGACAATTGATCAATGGATTCAGAAAGTGGCGGGGTTTGCGGAAATGGCAAAAATCTCAGCTTTCTTAAAAGATCAGAAGCAGGAGAATTATGCACAGGAATGGGCAAAATGGATTGATTATATACAGAATAAATACCAGACTAGGAAATACTATGTAGCCTTTAGGTAAGAATGTTTAGATTGATAGGTGAACAGAGTAAATAATATTTGGGATGCTTGGAATTATTAGAGTGGTGTATAGCGGAAGTCAGGGGGGTGGGATTGAGTGGGAGGTGGGGGAGGGTTAGGGTGGAGGGTGGGGAAATATATGTGGATAACCAATATAGCGATGGGAATAATGGGATACGGTTATACCATGATTTATATATGTTTAATTAAATTAGAAGATGGTGTTAAGGGGAGATTGATATATTAAGAGAAATTTATATTATGTTTGTCGGGAGGCGAGGGGGTATAATATATGAATGAGAAATTTATCCTAAGATGGGGGGAGGGGAGGGGTATACTATTTGTATGTGATTTATATTATATGCCGGGGGGGGCAAAAAGGGGGAAAACCTGTTTGAATAAAACTTTTTCAGTAAAAAAAAAAAAGAAATTGAACTGCTGAACTAACTAAATATGACAATCCATCTTTAGAACTTGCCTATTTGAAATGCAATATTTATCTATTTGAATGGGGGGAAGTAGGTCTGAAAATGCCGTTTTTACACTGAGAGGCAACTTCTAAGAACATTCCAAATTTCCCATGTGCTCACTTCTCTTTTCTAAACATCTAAAAATGTTTCTAGAAATAAATTATCATGGCTTCATAACTTCAGGATACTTTTCTTGACCTTAAACCCAGCAGAATTAGAGATCATTCTCCTAATGTTCTTTACCAAATATAGAAAAAATAATTCAAGTGTACACAAATGTGACCTTATCATTAGTATTCAACTACATTGGGTTTTTATTTTAATATCTGTTATCAGTGGCTTTAGTGAAGCAGGTGTAATAATCAACTTTTATGTAGCCAAGTACTAAGAAAAATGTCCTTTTAACAATGTTTTAGCGGAGTCTTAAATTCCATTTATGTTCATCAAGTTTCTCTCTGATTTCTAACAAAGATGGAACACAGTATAAATTCTGAGGCTCAGGTTTACTTATCTGGAATAAGATTAATGAGTCAGTCAGTTAGGTTTATTTTTTACTCATTAACAGTTTATTCAAGTTTAATGTAACTTAAATCAGCAATTATGGGATATTCGGTAGGTATTCTCAGGAACTGAAAGTAAGATTCATTGTTTCCCTGTGAAAAACTCAAAAGATATTAAGACTTTTCAATAATGTTATCCAGTGGAAATGGATATTTACAATTAAAATTAATTGGGCTGATTAAATGCAAAGACTTTGCTTCAGTTGCTCAAATGCTACACAAGATGAACGTAGGCCAAAATATTTTATCTCAAAGAATCAGAGGGCATTAATTTTGGCTTAAAACTCATTAAATGGGAAACAGAATAACCTTTACAGAATTTCCCATTAAAGCTAAAATATTGACCACAACTTCTCAATTGTTCCTCTGAGCTCACCTAAAAAGTCTCAATCAATTCTCCAATTGCACAGAATTTCCTAAGCACCATCATCCTGAAAACAGAAGAACAAAAGGAAACCAAAGGACACATTCATCAAATGGAATCCATTTCTTTCCTGACTCTTTTCTTTCTTGATTAAAAAACCTCCTTTCGTAAAAATAAATAAATAAATAAAAACTTCATGGCCACAAGGGGAAAGAAAAAAAGTAGTTAATTGCTTTTCTGGCTAAATCTTAGGAAGGAATTTTGTTCTGTGATTCTAGGAGAGATGAGTCTTGGAAATAATATTTTAACAGATTAACAGAGTTGGAAGGGACCTTGCAGGTCATCTAGTCCAACCCCCTGCCCAAGCAGGAGGCCCTACATCTGCCTCTACCTAGGATCGAACTCACAACCTCCTGATCGGGAGGCGGGAACTCCACCTCTAGGCCACATCAGGAACCCTGAGTTTCCAACATCTTTCAAACTTCTATCCTTGGAAATTCTAGCCTATGTTGCAATGAATTAAATTAACTACTGCTTCTTTGTGTTGATAACACTGTCATGTTTATAATTCCTTGTTTTCAGCTTTCCAAAATTATGAGCTGCATTCTATGGTACCCCATAATAGCAATGGAATTCATTTATAGCAAGATGTGTTTGTATCACCATGGCACCACCAGGAAATGATTTGTTCCCTTGTGTTGTGAAGAATTGTATTAATTCTCATGGATCAATTATCCTTTCGAACCACAATCCATTGAACCATAAGCATTCATATTTTTTTTCAAATTCATCTAATTAACTCCTGCTAAATTAAAGTGCTTTCTTTGTAGCGATGGTAATTGCAAAGCAAAAAATACAAATGTAAGTATTTGTCTTTAGTTAATAGGGTATTATCAAGACCACCTTAGCGACTGTCACATTAGCAATAATTTAAAATAAACAATGTCAGGGTTGTTAAGCATCATTGTTTATCTTATTCATTTAAAACAATGCCTTCACATTTTTTTCAACCAAAAACAAATTCCAAAATCTCAAAAAAAGTTGACCAAAGATCAGTAAACAATGACAGCTCTTGACAGCATGCTTAAATTTAAAAGAGGTAACCATAAAAATAATAGAAAAGATATCCAGTAATTACTTATTTAATTACAACAGCCTACATAAGAGCAACTGGTTTTTCAGTTGTAGCTTTTGCATGTTGGACTTAAAAAAAGAAAAGAAATAAAATAATAATATTTATAAGTTTTAGGCAGAGACATGTCTAATTAGTTGTCAGAGTCATAGATTGGAACAGATTTTCTCACCCTGTCATTCAGAGTAATTCTTTTGGTTGCTAGACTGAGCAGCAATATATATTATTAATATGGATGAATAATTGCTAATTAGGAACTTGTTAACACCTTAACCATTCTGGAATATGATGGATTTGCTGCCAGCCACCAAGGAAAAGGTGGTATGAGATGACCTCACTTATGAGTTTGTTTTGATTGGTCCACCATCTCTTAATGTCATGGTATTTGCTATTATACTTTCTAAAAATGAGATTGTGTGGCCAAAGAGTGTAGTAACAGGCAATTATACGATTCATTAATCATTCAATCTGCACTGAAGTATATATCATCTGGTTATATTTTTCTATCAAACGGGATGAAATATGTAATAGTTTTCCAGTCCTGACCTCTAAGAAACTTTCCTCTGTGCCTTCTAAAAAACCAAAGGGGAGCATATTCTTAATCCTGGCATCTGAAATAATTTTGATACTGTCGTTCCAATTGAATGGAAGCTACAAATAAAGCAAGAGGCTAGAACCAATGCACAAGGCTTAAATCAGAATGAAAATGTAAGCATCTGAACTAAACCACAATGATAAAAGGCAACTTATACCCACAACATTATCCAATTCATGAGGAGCTTTAACATAGCTCCAATGTTACCCCTTCATTATTCCAGTCCTTTATAGAGCTATTGATTAGATTAATTCCTATTTTATATACAATACAATACAATAGCAGAGTTGAAAGGGACCTTGTAGGTCTTCTAGTCCAACCCCCTGCGTGGGCAGGAGCCTTATACCAGTTCAGACAAATGGCTATCTAACATCTTCTTAAAGACTTCCAGGGTTGGGGCATTCACAACTGCTGGAGGCAAGCTGTTCCAGAGGTTAATTGTTCTAACTGTCAGGAAATTTCTCCTTAGTTCTAAGTTGCTTCTCTCCTTGATTAGTTTCCACCCATTGCTTCTTGTCCTGCCCCCAGGTGCCTTGGAGAATAGTTTGACTCCCTCTTCTTTGTGGCACCCTCTGAGATATCAGAACACTGCTATCATGTCTCCCCTGGTCCTTCTCTTCATCAAACTAGACATACCCAGCTCCTGCAACCGTTCTTCATATGCTTTAGTCTCCAGTCCCCTAATCATCTTGGTTGCTCTTCTCTGCATTCTTTCCAGAGTCTCCACGTCTTTTCTATGTGGATGACTTCTATAATTCAAGTATCTCAATAGTGCTAACTTTATTCATGGGTTTCCTTGTGAGCCAGTTTGGTCTAGTGGTGAAAATGCTAACCTAGAAAACAGGAGATGTGACAATGGACATTGTCAGTCATCCAGGTCATGGCTGTCCCAAAGGTGCTTTTTCAAGAGACAACTGGACTTTCTGGTTTTTCTTTGAAGATATTTTGCTTCTCATCCATGAGACCTGAAGAAGCTTCTTGGATAAGACATGAAACGTCTTCAAAGAAAAAAGAGAAAGTCCAGTTGCCTCTTGAAAATGCACCTTTGGTACGGGAGATGGGAAGTTCTAGTTCTGCCTCAGGGATGAAGCTTGGCTAGGTGATTTTGGACCGATCATACCATCTCAGTTCAACCCACCTCACAGGTTTGCTGTTGTGAGGAAAATAGGAGAAGGAAGGATAGAAGAAGGAAGGAACTGCCTTGAGTTACCTGTAAAGCAATATAGATGTATGAAAATATAACAATATATAAATTAAATGCCCACCCTAATGGGTTTTTCAGGATGATCAGAACAATTTCATATTTCCTTATTGCTGTCAGATAATATGATTTTATTACCCCATGTCCCAAATGTTGAATCACATCAATGTGTAAATTCTGCTGTGAGATAATAGAACGGCGTTCAAGAGTTGGCCACTAGATTTTTATCTGATCTCAGTCTAATTTTCCTTTCCTTTCCTT
The DNA here is from genome assembly GCA_039707465.1 of Rhabdophis nuchalis. Classification (NCBI taxonomy): domain Eukaryota; kingdom Metazoa; phylum Chordata; class Lepidosauria; order Squamata; family Natricidae; genus Rhabdophis; species Rhabdophis nuchalis. The sequence continues at coordinate 11,623,243 of CM077658.1, forward strand.
AGGAGTGATCTTAAATTATAAAAGCGGGTATGTATCCCTAGATTGTGCTGGTGTTTCCTCTCACCTGTGATTTATTGTTTTGATATTGTCAAGCATTTTATCTGCCAGGAAAAATAAATTTCAATTTCAGTTTCCCCAGTTATTGTTGAGAAATATCACTCCCATGAGTTTAAATGCCTTATCAAGGCGATAGCCATTTCACACAGGCGTAGTACATGCAATGAATTTGTCAGAATGCAGAACTATCATTCTTACAGTATAAAATATGTATTAGAGAAAAGTGAATACAAAGCTGATTCAAGAGGTGTGTATAAAAAAGTATGAATGTTTCTATATATATTTTTCTGACCGAGTTCAGGAGCAGTCATGCCGAAAAGAACTTGATATTAGTAAGATTCAAACTATAGGGGGAAAATAAATTGATAGTATTATTTATCAGTAAATTCCTTTGCTGATTATTTTGTGAAGATCTGTACCTGAATCTAATGTGCATTGGGAATTTATATTATATCTAGGCAAAGCTATGGATCCCCATTTTTAATCTTTACAGCTCAATAAATTTTAGAACACACATTCTTAAACTGGAAATTTTTTATTCCCCAAGTAATTCACCCTATCCATACGACTGCATTATCAGGTGCATCATTGTTATTTAGTGAAGAATATCAATAAAGCACTAAGTGTCTATTTTGTGCCTGTTAGGTACATGATTACTTTTTCGTGGTTTATTGAAATATCTCACTGCACGATATATAGATTGCAGACAAGCATGGTTACAGATTATCTTGAGATAACTGTTGTTCCCTGGAATCCCTTTGCAAATATTATAGATGAGTGGCAGATGAGAAAGGATAATATTTGTAGTGTAAAGTTGGAAGGAAAGAAGGAAGGAAGGAAGGAAGAAAGGAAGGAAGGAAGGAAGGAAGGAAGGAAGGAAGGAAGGAAATGCATGCTCAATGGCTTCATTTTAAATGATGTTATATGGATTAGAATTGGAATCATGAAGATTCTACTTAGAGTAATTAATGAATAGGGGTTTGCACCATTGCCACTAAAAGTACAAGTTATGACTATTTTTTTAAAAAAAATATGTCTTGGTTTGCTTGGCTTGCAAAATAAGGTAGTTAAACTGATGACATGTACATTAATCTGTACTTTCCTAATCATCATCATCTTTTGTAATGCATAACAGAAATCAATGATGCAGCGTAGAGAAATTCTTGCGTTTTTCTTCTTCTTTCAAATCTTGCAAGAAAAGAGTACTGTTGGTTAATTTCAAGGTGACCCAGATATCCATAAATATGTGGCAAGATTATAGTTGGAAAGATAGAAGTTAAAGCTAAGTCTACAAATGGAACTAAAGCTATTGATTTTAAACAGATGGAGAATCACAGCTGAAGTTGCATCACTGTTCAAATAAGAAATGACGTTGCTGACCACAAAAAGTGGGTTTGCGTGCTTGCAAAATGATATTTTAGCCAATACATTATTGATGCTGAGAACGTGGTACAGGTGGATCATCAGCATTTGGGCTCTAGTGATTTTCTTATTGCTGTATTCCGGTAGTTGCCAAGTTGCTGCTACCCCAGTCTTCAAAATGCATGGGGGACAGACTTGGGTAGAAAACACCAATGTTCACTGAACAAGGATGTTAAATTTGACAGAGATGCGCTTCAACAAGAAAACCCTCAAAAATGTCCTTGTGTTGGAAAAAGCAATTGAATGAGAGCCAAGAGAGCTGAAAAGCTAACAGATTGATGAGAGAGAAAGGGGAGAAAAGGTCTCATTAGTAGTCAATAGGTTAGACTTGACAGTCTCTCATTCCAAATAACCAGGGATTTATTGAGGATCATTTTTTTTGTAAATGAACTTTGTTTTTCACATTCGATTGATTAGACGTATAATTCAGCCTGATTTGCAAATCATACTTTGCATTTTCAGTTAAACGGGGAAGAAGAGATGCTTCCAGAAGCCGATTGCTATGTCCAATTGCATTACTAAACTCTCCCAGGCAGTCCTTTCTGCATTTTCCTCTGCAAGATATGCTGACTATATAGTTCTGTAGTAACTTCTAAGCTGAACATCAGCATAGCTGAGAATCTTACACTACTAGACAATCCCTTTTTTTAAAAAATCTAAACACTGTTCTGAAACTGGCATTATATCTTCTCTAGGGGTAAACGGCTGTAGAAATAATTTCAGTGAAGGAATGGATGGGTCATTAAAGGGGGAAAAACAGCAGTGCAGTCCTGGAAAAATAGAGAGATTGAGAAAGAGGCTTAAAGCAATCCCAACTTGCTTGTGTTTGACCTAAAATGGGACAGGACAAAGTCTTCAAGATATTGTTATTCTGACTTACAGCAGTAAGACAGAGACACAGTGGCTCTGTTATGGACTTTCCCTTGCTCGTTTTAAAAGTAGTGATGTAAAAGAAATGTATATAGATTAATTTTCTACTGCAAAAGGCAATAAATACACTGAGAGATTCTGCAGACAAATTCGTTGGGTGTCTAATCACACTTGGCCAAATAAAGTATTCTCTTCTCTTCTCTTCTCTTCTCTTCTCTTCTCTTCTCTTCTCTTCTCTTCTCTTCTCTTCTCTTCTCTTCTCTACTCTACTCTACTCTACTCTATTCTACTCTACATTCTGTTGCATTCTATTTCATTCTATTCTCTGTTCTCTACTCTGTTATTTATTCTATTCTGTTCTGTTCCACATATTCTCTATTCCATTCTGTTCTATTCTATTCCCTTCCATCCCATCCCATCCCATCCCATATAAAATCATATAGATATTGTTTCTCAGAGTGAGTAATTTATACGGTAGCCAGTTTTCCCAACCTGATTTCTTCCTGATGGTTTAAACTGAAATTCCATAAATTCTATACATGCTGACTGGGGTTCATTTTATTAGGTTGCTTGCTTGAAAATGAAAAAGAAGAGCTTTCGACCTCTCTCAAAGGGATGTTTTGTACTGCCAGCTGAGCTTCCTGTAGTGCCATGCAGAGTTGAACTTGAAAGAGACCGAGATTAAAAAAAAAAATTCTCTCGCACACACATGCAACGCAAACCCACCTCTCTGTCCCCTTGTAAAGTTAATAAAAAAGTTAAGAGGCTATTCTCTACTCTCCCACTCAAAGTGATGTTTAGAGAAATGCCTGCTAGCTTCAAAGACACTGTTGAAGTGAAGCACCCCTTTGAAGCTTTGCACAGCTCTCTTGTGAATTAATACTCTCTTTTTCATGGTAAATCCTCTCTACAGCAATCTGCAATCTGCCTCATTCCCTCACTTCCATTCAGTCCTGCAGAAAGTAGGGTTTTTTTTTTTCTCCATCGGAGAAAGACTGAGATGTCTGGACAGCCAGGGAGGCTTCAGAGTGCGCTTCAAGGTTTTGACGACCATCTTCAAAGCACTCCATGGCTCGGGGCCTAGTTACATGCGAGACCGTCTCCTGCCCCATACATCCCTAAGACCGATACGCTCCCACAGAGAGGGCCTTCTCAGGGTGCCGTCGGCCAGACAATGCCAACTGGTGACACCCAGGGGAAGGGCCTTCTCTGTGGCGGACCCAGCCCTTTGGAACAACTTACCCCCTGAACTTCGCACCATCTCCGTCCTCCGCCTCTTCCGCAAGTGCCTAAAGACACATTTATTCCATCTAGCCGGCCTAGCGTAACCTCTATAATGACTTTTAGACAGTTTTAAGTTTGGGGGATTTTTAATTTGGTTTTAGCGCAGGATCTTTTATCAAATAAGTTTTTTTAAATTTTTTATGTGATTTTGTATGTATTTTAATATTCCTGTGTGCCACCCTGGGTCCGTTTTGGAGAAGGGCGGGGTATAAATTTAATAAAAAAAAATAAAAAAAAGAGTGAAAGAAAAAGGTATCATCCCAAACTGGTCATATCATCTTCTGTAACTTCCATTGGACAGAAATTGTCGACCATGAAGTGTCAGAACCACATGCCCAGTGGTGTATTGACCATTAAGCAGACAAAGCATGTGCTTAAGAGAGCACCACAAAGTTGAAAAAGAAAAAGAAAAGATTTGTATAGTATGTACAAAGAAGGGGCGCACCAAGATTTGTCTCAGTGCTTCGGGCACCAGTGAGCCTCAATCAGCCACTGCCCATGTTACATTCCAGTTAAGCTGATGTATTATTCATTCCTATGCACAATAATCTAGTCAACTAGAAGTCAGCCCTAAATTTGTGCTAGATAAGAATTAATGGAAGAGATGGATTTTGATTGCTTATGAGAATGTTATGAGAACAAATGCAAGCTAATTCCCTTATTGACTCTTCCCCTAGTCTCTCTCTCTCTCTCCCCTTCTCCTAAAGCAATTTAAACAAAATGACCAACTACCCAGAGAATAAGAGAGAGGGGAAATTGTGTTGTTTCTTTTGACAGAATATCTTCATTTGTCTCATTTTTTTTAGAAATCTAAAGAGTTGTTTATTTATATATATATTTGTGATTAACTATTCAGCATTACCTTCAAAGAACTATCTTCTTTTTAATATTTTTATTGTTTTATCCCATATATTTCATTTCTATGTTGAACAGTATATTCTTTAGGTGTCCAAGAACATCATCATGATAGATAGATAGATAGATAGATAGATAGATAGATAGATAGATAGATAGATAGATAGATACCCACCAATGTTTGATAATGTACAAACAAATGTACAAACAAATATGCGATAATATCAATCTTCTTTCCAATGTATACTATCTTCCATTATAGTATTGATTATACAACCATCAATATATTTACTCCTGTTTTTCTTTCTCGTGTAGACCCTATTTCACTTCTAAGTGAATATATAATTTAATACTGTTTGAGATCCTTTCCCCTCCCTTCCTTATGATCCTGATTTTTGTTATATAAAATGGGTAGCTGATCTTTGACTATAAATCAAGTTTATATTATACTAGGGAACATCAACAGACAGTGTGATGACAAGGAAGGATCTGCTTTTGCTTCTTAAACAACTAACACAATATTCCTCTGCATCAGCAGAAATATTTTATCAAGATCAGGAGGAATGCTAATTCTGTTGTATGCTGTACTGGTCAGATCAGATCTGGAATGCTGTATCTTGTTTAGAGTGGCTCTGAACAAGAGGGATACTTAGGAGTTACAAAGAATGTGGAGCATAGTGACAACTGATGCTGACGACCATCTTTAAATCGCTCCATGGCTCGGGGCCTAGCTACATACAAGACTGCCTCCTGCCCATACATCCCTTTACAATAATACAATAATACAATACAATAGCAGAGTTGGAAGGGACCTTGTAGGTCTTCTAGTCCAACCCCCTGCATGGGCAGGAATCTTATACCATTTCAGACAAATGGCTGTCTAACATCTTTTTAAAGACTTCCAGGGTTGGGGCATTCACAACTGCTGGAGGCAAGCTGTTCCAGAGGTTAATTGTTCTTACTGTTAGGAAATTTCTCCTTAGTTCTAAGTTGCTTCTCTCCTTGGTTAGTTTCCACCCATTGCTCCTTGTCCTGCCCCCAGGTGTCTTGGAGAAAAGTTTGACTCCCTCTTCTTTGTGGCACCCTTTGTGGCACCTTTGACCGATCCGCTCCCACAGAAAGGGCCTTCTCCGGGTACCGTTGGCCGGGCAATGCCGGTTGGCGACACCCAGGGAAGGGCCTTCTCTGTGGCCGGCCCAGCCCTCTGGAACTGTTAAATCTTCGGTCAAAGAGAGAGTCCACATCAGGTTTGCTCAATAACATAGCTTTATTAGCTAGGCAAGGTACATAAGAGAAAACTGGTTCAATAAAGAAAAGGTGCGGTAGACAGGGGCTCCCGCGTTTGACAGCTCTTTATATAGGGAGCTGTCAAACGGGGAGCCAATCAGGCTGCGGCAAGAGCCGGCTTCCCGCCAGGCGCGCCTCAGCCAATCAGGCGTGTCTGTCGGTTAGCCGGCTTGCTACAGCCTGTCTCCATGGCTTCCCAGAGGCAGCCTGGAAGACCTGCGGCCGGTCGTAACTCGAGACCGGTCGCAGGTCGAGGACACAACACCCCTTTCCCCCCTTGGTCTGCGCATGCGCGAAGAACTGTCCATCAGGTGAGTGGAGCATGCGCAGTCCGTTCTGATCGTCCAGAGTCTCCACGGCAGCCGAGGAGGAGGACGTACCCGTGGTAGCTCCTCCCAGCCAGGGGTGTAGCTCCGGGCGACGTCATCGGAGGGCCTACCCGAAGAGGCGGTGTCGTCAGGACCGGTGGGTAGGAAGAGGCGATTATCTATGACGGTAAGACAAGATCTAATGATTGGAAGTTTTATACAGGAGAATCCAAATTTGAAATTTCTGACCCTGGGTCAGCGTAGAGGTTTTCAAGCAAAACTCTTGCTGGATGGACTATCTTTCTAGGATGGTATGAAGATCCCTGCCTCATGCATAAGATTGAATCAAAAGACCTTCCAACTCTAATTACATAATTCTATAAAAAGAAGAGGATATGAAGGTATTTAAACTTATAATATGTATCTCAGTTCTTCTAGAGCAGGGCTGTCAAACTCACATCATCATGGTGGCTTCATGTGACATACTGGGACTTTCCTGCTGTTTGCTAAACCAGGTGTGGCCGTGGCCAGCATGTGACGTATCTGGCTGGTGGGCCAGGAGTTTGACAGCCCTGTTCTAGAGTTTCAGCTATATTAATTATGAATACATGAAGTCAACTACTGTGCTATCTGTTTGCAGCAGGGCATTCCTTCCTCAAATATATCTGTCAACAAAGCAATACAATAATTTTATATAAAACCCTGAGAGGAAGTGAGTGCTCCAAGGTTTGATCCATATGAGGTGCAGATAGTCTGGACTAGAAAGGAAATTCTTTATTAGAAGAGCTAGGGACACATTCATATCATGAATGCACCTGTTTTGTCACCAAGTAAGGATGGAAGTTAACTCTCTTGAGATTTTCCTTCGTATTGCTATCCATCCTTCTTGCTTGCTTCCGTCTCTTTAGTTGAATCTTTTCCATCCTGTCATGTCTTCACTTGGATTTTTAAGAATGTAAACCGGATAATTCACTAGGCATATTCTCATAAAAGTTGACTTATATCTGATACATGTCTGAGAGCAGCAGTGTTACATAGGTAGCTTGAGGCATGCCCATAGTACATCTTAATTAGTATTACACAGTGTCTTTCTGGGAAAGCTTCAAGGTATTTTAGGAAACTTGTATATGAAGATATTCAACTGGATGTAGGGAAGGGAACGGTAGGGAAGGGAAGGAATTCCTTCATTGAACTGGGTTATTTGTAGCCGAATTTCAACCACTATATGGCGAAATGGCAGTAGTGGCATTGCAATCAAACTCCATCTATTTGTTCTTGTATGGAGTGCCAGCACATGCAGAAAAGAGTGAGAACTCCCAATTTACCTATTTGAAACACACACATTCCTCCCGTGCACATATACCATTAAGAACATGTTTCTTGTTTCCACTATGAAATGAGGGCAATTGTTTTTATACAATGATTGTTTGTACTAATACTTCATTTTGAAACTAAGTACCTGTCAGGTCAGGTTCCGACCAATGCCCTAATAAAACCAGGAGCCTCAAGCCATTTTTCAAGAAAAACCCAGTTGTTTATTAGGAGTGTCATGCCGGCAGGATCTAAGTGAAGCCCGCTCTGACTTCACCCAGTTTGCACCTTGCGTCTGACTCTGTTGCCCCCTCCACCCAAGATTAATAAGTTGAGCTCCATATTCATATAATGTTAATCTTTTAAATAGATGGTCTTGCATATTTTACATTTTCTTTAACCTGTTAACTAAAGAGATGCTACAGGGTCCAAATTAACTTAAGTAGAATTGATCTGCCAGCAACTCTTAAGTAGTAAGAGGTATGGCCACCATTGTGATAATAAAAAACTTTCAGCACTTCTGTTCCAACAATTGAAACTCATGAGCTGTTATTCTAGGACTGGTTACTGGCAATTCCCTTCTCAATTAGAGTCATAGATTTTTTGGGGTGGTTTAACCTCATTTAAAATGTTTTGCAGCTTTCAGCGGCCATGTTTTCTGCTGGTAAGTTGTAGTTCATGTAGATGACTTCTGCATTTGTCAGGGGCTACAGGGAGCTTTAAGAAAGAACCAAGTAGCAGCTAATTCTTGTTGACTTTGCAGCCTTTTTTTTTTTAAATTAAAAAACGAGCCAGTTTTTCTATCCTCCTCATGCACAAAAGTGAAAGGAAACATAACAAAACAGAACAAAAGGATAAAATTGGGGTGAAGATGGAAGGGATGAATTGCAAGAAATAACTGGATGAATGTAACAAGAAATCGAAGGGCTAAAAGAGTGATTACAAATAATAGCAGATGATGCACAAGCATAAGCTACTACAGGAATTCCAAAACTTATGTAGTAAAACTTACAGGTTAAATAAATTTGTCATAGAAGAAGAAGGGTTTCTAAACAAGTTATATACCAAGCAGAATATTGCATTGTGAACTCTAGAATATAAAATAAGAGCAAACTCCACTCCTTCCTGGCACTGATGATGTTACCTAATTTGGCAATGCAACAACCAAACTCAGAGAGCACCAAACACCCCTCATTGTGAAGTCTTCTGTTTTACGGGAATTCTTTTAAACAAATCAAATGCAATTCTTTTAAACAAATCAAATCAAATCAAATTTAATTTGTAGACCACTCCCTCTCCCCGAAGGGACCCGAGGCGGTGCACAGGAGATTAAAAAGCGTACAAACATAAAAACATTATACATATATAAAATCAAATTAAACAATTATATCCCTGCGCTAAAAACCTAAAATCCTTAAAAACTAAACCCCTTAAAAACCCAATTAAAACAATTTGAATATTCAGACTAGAGGCTGGAAAGGTAGATTAGGCCATGCCGGCTTGCTTAAAGAAATGAGTCTTAAGCTTTTGGCGGAAGGTCCGTGGTTGTTCTGAGCTCGGGGGGAAGGTCGTTCCATAGGGTTGGGCCCACCACAGAGAAGGCCCTTCCCCTGGGTGTCGCCGGCTGGCATTGCCTAGTGGACGGCACCCGGAGAAGTCCCTCTCTGTGGGAGCGAATCGGTCGAAGGGATGTATGTTGCAAACAAACATATGCCTCCCATATGACATCTATCTTCTACAGAGTGGCTGCATTATGGTTAGAAAAAAATATATCTTTCCTTCTTGCTTCTAGGAAGCTACCATAAAGCTCTGAATTCTCCCAGAACACATATTCTCATATACAATCCCAGCTAAACTCCCTAGAATGTACAAACAGTTCCATTTCATTGGAAGCCCATAACAAAAATGCTTCAGTTGATTAAAACTGGAAAAGTCACCCAACCCACTCAAAATGTTTCCCAAATGAAAAGTCCTTAAGGGCTGTTATACTTTTTGTTTAAGCATGACCAAGATAATATTTACCTCCGAACGTTTGGAATGCTTCGGTGGGTAAGAACGAAGAACCCATAAAATGCTATTTGTTCATGGAGGTTGCTGGAAGGAGGTGAACACATTGCTGGACAGAGTTAAAAAAATCCCCGTCGCCTAATAAAATTGTAATGGTGATTACCTCTAGAGGGAATTTTCTCGAATTCTTTCAGGCCAACAAGGCTGGCATTACACTAGAACTTGAAAGATGCTAGGGAATCAAAACTATGGAAAGGAGAGAGTCCATTGCAGAGGTTTTGTGTGCGTAAGTGAATGTTTATTGCTAAAAGTCATGACTTGTCACCACTTATTTGCTATGTAAGAAGAACTCACTCTTTGGAACAGAGAAAACTTGATCAAAAATACTATCTTCTATGATATGTGTAATTACCTAAAACTACAACATTTCATTTAGCTCTAAATTTGTTAGTCTCCAATCTCTCTCACTCTCTCTTTCTCTGTGTATGTGCGTACAAAATGTTTTCTCTTGAAATGCACTTGGGAAGATATCTTTATAAGGAATTTATAGATACAAGGAAAATGGGATTCATATCTCCAATATAAAGGAGCTGTCCTCTTTTGATAAATCTATGTTATGATGACAGATTAGTTAACCAAAGGAAAGGTTATATGCAAGCAACAGGATTAACATCTTCCACTTAGATTCTTTTTTTAAAATACGCATAAAATCACTTGGAATAATAAAAAAGAAATCAAAGGTAATAACCCTAGTTATTTGCAGGACCGTCTCCTACCACATACCTCCCTTCGACCGGTCTGCTCCCACAGAGAGGGCCTCCTCAGGGTGCCGACAGCTGGTCAATGCTGGCTGTCGATGCCCAGGGGAAGAGCCTTCTCTGTGGTGGGTCCAACCCTCTGGAATGACCTACCCACCCGAACTTCGCATCATCACGGACCTTCGCCTTTTCCGCTGCTCATTAAAAACACACTTGTTCCACCCCCGCTGGCCTTGCTTAGAGTTAGTTTTTGCCTATATTTTAGCTTAGATTTTAGAACTGGGATTTGTAGGGGATTGGTTGAGATTTTAATATTTTTAGCTTAATTTTTAGCACAAGATATTCTAATTTAATTTAATTTTATTATTGTATTGTATGTATTGTTGCTATTGTGGTATTTTAATCCCCTGTGCACCGCCCTGAGTCCATCTGGAGACAGGAGTGGTATATAAATCCAATAAACCGTAAACTGTAAACCATAATCATAATATTATAAAAGTGAAAGAGAAAGTATCTGAATAATTTCATTATCAATAACTTCATTCTAATGAGCCTTTCTCCAGAACCACTTTAAAACCAGGTACTGTATGTATACCACTTAACTGTAGTTATTAAATTATTTTTAACACTTCTGGTTAGTTCAAATGGGAAAAGTAAATTATTTCAAATATTAGTTTGAGAGAGAGAGGGGGAGGGAGAGAATGTATGTATGCATGTGATACATGTTTGTGGATATATAAATATAGGTACTGTATATAAATTTCCCTCCTTTTACTGATTTGTCAGTTTGCTAACAATCCTATAATCAAAACACAAATCGCATACAAACATTTAACAAGAATTAAAAATGCATTACCTTTAATGTCAGGTTTCTGACATTAATGTTTCTCTTAGCTGGATAAGATAGAAAATATTAAAAAAAAAACTTTCTTTTAGAATTCAGACACTTCTTATATATTACTCTGATCCATTGCAAAACCCACAAAAATCATCCTGCAGCTTGACCAACAGAGTTTGATCCACAATTTAGTGTTAATTTCTTCCTTAAAATTTTGAGGGGAGAAAACCCATGATAATAGTGAGAAGATGCTCTTAGAGGAATTGGGAAATATATGCCACTTCTGATTTGGGCATTTTCATCCCATGATAAAATGCAGTTTTCTGAATACTAGAATATGAAAGGGATAGCAATAACAGCAAGATCCTATTCAAATTAGATGCTCAGCAGGAAAGTAATTACTTAAAGATAAGCCCACTCAAATTGTGTTTGATCTTGTTCATCAAATGTATTTGATGAGAAAAAAATAGTGGATTTATCTGATTCTGAACATCCAAACATTTGGATCAGTTTTATCAGTTATATTTGAATCATTGATTGGAACGTATGAATTAGGTTAATTCAGTTCAAAATGGCTAAATATGTATATGTACCAGTATATGTACCGGTATATGTATTTCTCTGATGTGGACTTATCACGAAAATGAAACTGAATTATTTGATCCATGTTGTCCAATTGAATCAATTCAATGAATTGATTTGTCACCTCCGATAAAGTTTCACTAAAGCCATTCTACACCCATATAGCCCTACTTATAACTTATTAACAAGTAATTCCCTATGGATAAGAAATTAAAATGATAGGCCATTTCATTTGAAACAGTGGTGGGATTAAAAAAAAAAGTACTACCAGTTTTGTGGGTGTGGCTCGGTGGGTGTGGCATGTCTTGGCTTGGTGAGCATGGATTGGTGGGTGTGGCAGGGGAAGGATACTGTAAAATCTCAATTCCCTCCCCACTCCAGGGGAAGGTTATTGCAAAATCTTCATTTCTTCCTGATCAGCTGGTACTCGGGAGGCAGAGAATAGATGGGGATGGAGCCAGTCAGAGGTGGTATTTACCAGTTCTCAGAACTACTCAAAATTTCTGCTACCGGTTCTCTAGGACTGGTCAGAACCTGTTGAATACCATCTCTGATCTACAACTTTGGTGCCTTTATCAGAGATTGCCAATCAGCATTTTGAAAGTGTTAATGTTTGCATCTCATTGGTGTGTTTGTTAGTTGCTTTGCAACGTATTGGCTTGTTAGACAAATACATTTTAACAGAATAATAAAAATGAATTTGAAGAGGGGTTTGAGAGTCAGCCCAAGACACTGGTTCATAACCTTAAAACATAATGTGGGATTGAGCCAACCAAGCATGTGTTCAATCATTGCTACTGCAATTGGCTGGTGAGGATGATATATTAATGAATTATGCAGCAATTCCAAAGTGGAATGAGCAGCAGAGGGACTCAAATTGGCTTATATTAAGAGACAAACTTATTGTAGTGTGGCAGAGGGGCCAGGGACCCCAATTCCTGGACCCTGGATCAACCCTGACCCCTTAGATTTGCCCGCTTGCCCTTTGGACAGCTAGGGAAATATGTGTGGGTGTACTTCTCTGTTCTTAAAAGTTGTGAAAATATTACAGATTCTGCTGGATGGAAAGAGGAAGTAACTGGGGGAGAAGGGGAGATGTAAACCCTATATGGGAAATACAGCTGACATGTGTTAATTTTTGCTATTAACTTCTGTTTCTGTACTATTCCAAAGTTAACTTCTGCTTTTATCCAAATGTGTTTCTGTATTAAGGACGAAGGTATAAAACTAACTCCTTGGGCGTTGCCCAGGCAGTTCAGTCTTCAGTGCGAGAGCACTCTGAACTCTTGACATGTCAATAAATCCTGTTTCTCTACTACCTTCGTGGTCTCTCGTTCCTTCGTTAGAACCAGTCTGTGGTGAGCCTGGTTTTTGCCGCTACATTTCTGGTTCCCTGACCGGGAACCTGAGGGGTCGTTGGGACCCTCTGGGGTGCTCACCCCGGTGCTGGGACGCTCGCAGCTGGAGGGAATTTCCCAGGCGCCAACGGACCATTTTGTTCCAAGGGACTTCCCCCTGGCTGAGGAGACTCTCGAGCACCAGCGGCTGACAACCCCAAGAACCACTTGAGAAGGACCAGAGACCAGGATCTCTCCAGCCGGCCGGCCAAGGAGTGGAGGAAAAGCCCTGCAGGCAAGTATAGTGGGACCCCTGAGTAAGATATTTTTCCGGCGAAAGGAAAGCCGATGCCTGGCTGACGAGCCGGACGCCCCGGACAGTAAACCCGACCGATCGCTCGGTCGGAGGCGAGGCCTGATTACCCTCGCTTCGGGTCAATACCACCCGGACTCCTAGGAGGAGCCGGAGGCAAACGCCAATCCCGTTTAGCTTTAAGGTAGAGGAAGGTATTGACAGGGGAGGACTGTCTGTGTGAAAGTACTGTTTGTCTCTAAGGCTGCTGCTGCGTTTCCCTATGGTGACCGTGAGTTCCGGCACCCTGGGCTAGTGGCTCGTGTGTACTCGTGTGTACCTGTGAATGTGTGGTTGGCATCCGCAGTTCCCAGAGGAGACCGTGAAAATCCGGGTCCCTGGGTCGGGTGTATACGTGTCTGTCTGGTGCCCCAGGTGGACCATGGGAGGGGAAAACTCCAAGCCTGACACACCCCTACAGTGCATGTTGACTCACTTTAAGGCGGCTTATCAGTCGCAGGACTATGGCATTAAATGGAGCAGACGCAGGTTTCGGGCATTTTGCCAGGCCGAATGGCCCTTTTGGCTGTACGCTGTGCTCTCTCCAAATCCTTAGGGGTCTCCCCCTTCGAGTTACTCTTTGGCCGTGTGCCCAACCTTGTGGCTCCTCAGACCCCGGCTATTGTCCAGTTGGGGGATTCGGTCCGGCTTAAGCAATTGCAAGCCCTCAATGCCATAGTCCACTCGCTGCAGAAATATGTGCTTTCTGCCCGTCCCCATTTGATTGACACCCCCACTCACTCCTTTACCTTGGGACAGGAGGTTTGGGTTAAAAATTGTGTGGGAGGTTAAGTTACCCCTGGCACCCCAGGTCGGTGACAGTGTCTTAGCAATAGAACATGGGTGGTGAAGGAAGCATTCCTCGAATGCCTCTTCAATACATGTTACTTTATACATCTGGATCTTTAAAAATATGCTAGCGTCTGCTAGGAGGTTCCAAAGGATATGTATAGAGAACTTTGAATCTTTAAAAATAGGCCAGCGTTTGCTGGGAGGTTCAAAGAAATTAATTACAACAGAAAAGACACTGAAAACCCCAGGAAAAAGTGTTTTAAGGTATGTAGTCCTGGAAGGACAGAATACTACACTCATAGAACAACCCTGAGATATAGTCAGTTACCAGGATGAGTAACGAGCCTCCAGAAAGAGAGAGGAAAGAAAAGTCTCACCAAGAACATTTAGTTTCTGTGTTGTTTTAGCTTGTCTTTGGTGATGTGTTTAAGTGTTAAAAAAAAAAAAAAGGAAAAAGGGGGGGGTTCCTTAGGAGACAGATCAAGTGGATCACAAACCCGGTTCAAGGGAGTAGTTGAGACAAAAACTCAAATTGCCTCGAAGAGAAATTTTATTGCCAGGAGCTGAGGGGAAGCAGCGTAAAATGGTCGCTGTGCAGATGACATTAGGGAAAAAATTACAGAAGACGAGAAGGGGGCCCCAAGAAAGGCATCTCTGAACTTGTGGCATGAGCATACAAAATGTATATTAATTGGTCTCAAAACCTCAAAGAAGGAACTTCAAAATGCAAAAGGAAACACATTTTTCCTTGCCGAAGCTTTTAGACAGAAAGGTGGGAGGCCAGGGGACCTGCCGGAAGAATTGTACGAGGAGGTTTTTTTTTTACGGGGATCGGTAGTTAGAATCCCATGCTTGGTTAGAGGACCAGCAGGAGGGAAGATGGTTAATTTCTGCACAGACAGAAAATATATAGTTTTACGTGCTCATGGGGTTATTGGGAAAGAAAGCACCTGTTTCTATTGTGCGCAAAACAACCTAACAATGGGATGGAATGGATCAAAATTTTGCTCTATTGGCCTAATTATTCTATGAATCCACAAAAGAGACATAGATAAGAGAAGAGAAAAGATGTAGAGGAGACATGATAGCAGTGTTCCAATATCTCAGGGGTTACCACAAAGAGGAGGGAGTCAAACTATTCTCCAAGGCACCTGAGGGTAGAAAAAGAAGCAATGGGTGGAAACTAATCAAGGAGAGAAGCAACTTAGAAATGAGAAGGAGTTTCCTGACAGTTAGAATAATTAATCAGTGGAGCAGCTTGCCTCCAGAGGATGTGAATGCCCCAACCCTGGAAGCCTTTAAGGAGAGGTTGGATGGCCACTTGTCTGAAGTGGTATAGGGTTTCCTGCCTAGGCAGGGGGTTGGACTGGAGGACCTCTAAGGTCCCTTCCAACTCTGGTGTTGTATTGTATTATCTTAACAAGGAGGAAACCTTCATAATTAGACCTCTGAAAATCTATACATGTATGTGGCATGGAGCGCAGAGCTTCACCAAAGGTTACTTGCTGAAAAAGAGATTGTAGCGTTGGTTGGCACATTAAATTAGATATGAGAGGAATGCCCCTTTAAGTATTTAGTGATCATTTTAAGCATTTTATTGTTGATTGCGGCTGTAGCAGCCAAAATAGAACAGTCCTACCATAACCTTTTAAGTAATCTTCATCTATTAGTAGACTGGTTCAAATATTAGTGGAAAAAAGGAACCCTTTGGTTGGACACAGGAACAAAAACAGGCATTTTAGAATTAAAAGTAAGAATAACTTACCAACTTTGAGAAAACTTTTCAATTTGTAAGCCAGTGGAAAAGGCAACACAGCTCTGGAAGTCCAGACTCAAGAAAAGGGGAAGTGGCAACATCCCCAAAAGTTAGAGAAAGTTAGCAAAAGGGAGGGGCACTTTGCCCTAAAATCCCTGATGCAATCGCTCTTCTGATCAAGGAAGCTGATAAATTGACTTTTGGGCAGCCAATTACTATATTTACTAGTCATGCAATTCAGGGAGTATTGGAAACAAAGAGCATTAGTGTTCAAGTAGCAGAGTAGTGGGCTTTAATACGAGCACTAGAAAGGGCACAGAATGAAAGTGTAAACATTTGGACTGATTCTAAATATGCAATCCCCACATGCTGAAAGAGGGCTCTTGATAGCCTTCTTTTAAGGAAGAGCAACTAGTGTGCTTGCTCAAGTAAATTAAAGATTCCATATGAGGGAATCTGCATAATTTCTCCAAGCTGGATGGTCGGATCCAGCAGAAAAGGGAACATGTCAGTGACCTGGGATGATCCTACTCTAGGTCAAAGTGTGTCTTGAACCTCAACGTGAATGGGTGAATGCATTGTCACTAGCACTTTGGTCTGTGCAATGCACTCTGAAGGAGGGAATGAGGTTATCAGGGAATGTGGTTATCTCCTTTTGAAATGATGTTTGGGAGGCCAACAGTAGTAAGTGCTAATTTGAAACATCACATATGGCACCTAGTCAATTAGGGGCCTCATGGGTGAACCAAAATGGTGAGAGAATTAAAGCAACAAATACAAGGAATCCAAAAATATTGTGTGTCCCTCAGTCTACCATGTCTAGTCACCCCTAGTCATAATATTTAGGTGGCAAACAGATTATGGGTAAAACAGTGGAAAGCAGACAATTTGAAACTTAGGGGGAGGGGCCCACTTGCAATATTGTGAGGCAGACCAGGTTGAGGCCCAATATCTAGTGCTTGAAGAAGCGCCCCCTATAACTGTCCTACCGGCAATGGGCAGGCTACATACGGGGCAGAAGAGGCCCTACTGAAATCACCCCTGGAAGCTGATTTCTCAACGTACGGCTGAAGATTTGGAGGAGAAAGACAACGTTCTATTTATTAGATATAAGACATATTAGAAAGGTTGAGCACCTGTCAGGAAAAGGCAAGCCAAGTGTTCATAGTCATAACTGCATTATCTCTTGCTTTAGTGACTGTGCTTGCCATTATTGTGCTTTGCTATATTGGATATTCATTCTTTTGGGATTGCCTCTTCTTTGGAAAGACGGGTACTGTGTCTTTGAGAAATCAGGGAGTGGACTCTCTGTAGTACTGTGTTGGTCCTAGAACTCTGGACATTGTATGTTACGAACAAGAGGTGGTTTTGTGGAATGCCTAAGACTGATATTGCCCTTACCCGAATCATAAATAACACCCGCCTTCTTCCTAATGTGGTGATTCTGTAGGTTAAGAGAGTTGTGTTTGGCGACGTTTTGTTAAAGGACAATTAGTGGCTTTGGCTGTTATTGGCAAAGGGCCTGTTAAATGACAAGGTCCTGAATATTAGTTCCCAATGTTGTGTGGATGCCCGAACGACCCCCCTTGCCCTTGAAGGAGGTTCTGAGGATGTCGAGAACCCCAAGGACCAGGGCGGGATCAGGTCGCAGGGTGTGGACGCTTTGGGACAGGTCCGTTCCCGCAAAAGGTGCATCGTCTATGCATGGGAAGGGAATGGTAGGCCAAACCCAAGATCAAAGGTCAAGCATTTGACCATCCCGGTACCAATTGGGAAAGGGTAGCTATATGTTAAAAATATTGGTACTGGGTCCAGTCTGACCCTGCCCTGAGTCAAAATTGTTGAGTGTGTTTGTCTACTGGCCCTTCATCTTACAATGCTATTCCAAGCAAGCCAGTTCTGTGGGGAAAAACCAGGACCACAATACTCCTTGAAAGGGATGGCGATGAGCTGCCTCCCCATTGTTAGCCCTAGAGCTGTTGGTGTAGAAATTTTAGAGTCACCTTCCTGGTGATTTACGGGCTTGATGGAATCATCAGGCTACAGGCAGTACTTGACCTCGCTGGTCAAAGGCTGGACAAATCTCTGGATATTTTGTCGGAAGCCATGGGTAAACTGAGGACTGCGGTCCATCAGAATAGACTAGCACTGGACTATATTGTGGTCAAGGAATGTGGGGTTTGTGGTAAGTTTTATATTTCTAATTGTTTTCTCCAAATGGATGAGACAGGAAAAGCCATTAAACAACTAACCATTGATGTGTGGCCGCCTCTGCCTTTGACTCCTGGTTCCCCAACTTGCCAGGCCTCCAGGCCATGGTCACTCTCATTGGGCTTATTGCTGCAGGCTGTGTCATTCTCCCTTATATCCTCCCTATTTTTGTATGAACCATTTCAAGCACTGTTTCCTTACTGGTAGAGAAGAATGCTACGGCTAGGGCAATGGCTATATGGGAATATATAGTCTTGGCTACAGAAAATCCCAAGTCTAACATTTGTGAAACTCCACTGTAATCTTTTGATTATGGTGGACTTCCAAAGGGGGGAATGTGGCAGAGGGGCCAGGGACCCCAATTCCTGGACCCTGGATCAACCCTGACCCCTTAGATTTGCCTGCTTGCCCTTTGGACAGCTAGGGAAATATGTGTGGGTGTACTTCTCTGTTCTTAAAAGTTGTGAAAATATTACAGATTCTGCTGGATGGAAAGAGGAAGTAACTGGGGGAGAAGGGGAGATGTAAACCCTATATGGGAAATACAGCTGACATGTGTTAATTTTTGCTATTAACTTCTGTTTCTGTACTATTCCAAAGTTAACTTCTGCTTTTATCCAAATGTGTTTCTGTATTAAGGACGAAGGTATAAAACTAACTCCTTGGGCGTTGCCCAGGCAGTTCAGTCTTCAGTGCGAGAGCACTCTGAATTCTTGACATGTCAATAAATCCTGTTTCTCTACTACCTTCGTGGTCTCTCGTTCCTTCGTTAGAACCAGTCTGTGGTGAGCCTGGTTTTTGCCGCTACAGTAGAGTGTATTGCCGTCCTACTGTGTGTCTATTCATTGCCGTTTTTCAACAGGGAATTGAAAATGATCAAACATGAGATGGGCCTTTCATAAAACTTGAAAGAGTACTTGAAACTGTGGGAGCAGTTTCAGCTTTAGTCGCTTAGATTTTCTTTTCATTTAATCACATTCGTTTATTGCTTGTTCATCCTCCAGTTATGATAAGTAACTTTGCCAGAGGAGAGTGCGGGAAAAAGAGACAGGCTGAGATAAGATTACGTTCCCTTAAGCATTCTTTGGGGTTCATGTCTGACAATGTAATCAAAGGTAGCTGCTAATTAAAGAGAAAAATATCCAATTAGCACCTGGTTTTTTTTCCCTTTTGGAGTGAAAGGATCTCACTCAACTGAGGCAGTGTGGGAAAGGAGTTGTCATTTCTCTCCACTTTTCCTAGCCTGATAACATGCTAACACAGACACAGGGGATGTTCACATGTTTTAATAGGGTGCTGTGCTGCATTAACTTTGGATTGTCCCTGGATCACAGAATTAATTTGCATCCCTTCAGAAAGGGGGGGGGCAGTTTTAATAAAGTGTGATAATAAATTAAACACTATCAACAGATGGAAATTGTGGCTTCCTTGAGATAAAACATACAATTTCACCCCGGCAAAGGTCATCAGGTGCTGTCACCTGCTAAACCCCTCCCGAAATTTACTTTGGACACATTATTCGGCATTCGTCTTGCAGGCTGGGCTTCTTAATGCAGCAATGACTGAAGAGCGATGCTAAGTGGAGAGAAAGGCACCTTGTAGCAAAGTATTCAGGGACCCATTGGCTCAGTAGCAAAGACGCTGAGGTTGTCGATCAGAAAGGTCGGCAGTTTGGCAGTTCGAATCCCTGGCGCCGCATAACGGAGTGAGCTCCCATTACTTGTCCCAGCTTCTGTCAACCTAGCAGTTTGAAAGCATGTAAAATGTTGGCTTTGAGGCTACGATAAAATTAAAATTCATAGATTCCTGGTTTCTAACTTGGGATCCTTCACCCCTCCACAAACTGGCTCTGTTATTCAGCCAAAATCTAACATGACTAATTACACTGCAATCCATTAAAAAATGCTGTAAAACAACAACAACAACACACCACACACGAAGATGCAATAGTAACTCATTGTCTTAACAATAGTAGTGAAAGAGTAGAAGAGAATAGAAGAGAATTGTTTATTGGCCAAGTGTGACTGGACCCACAAGGAATTTGTCTTTGGTGCAGATGCTCTCAGTGTACATAAAAAGACAAGATACGTTCATCAAGAATCATAAGGTACAACACTTAATGATAGTCATAGGGTACAAATAAGCAATCAGGAAACAATAACGATATAGATCATAAGGTTACAAGTAACAAAGTTACAGTCCTGCAGTCATAAATAGGAGGAGATGGGTGATAGGAACAATGAGAAGACTAATAGTAATAGTAATGCAGCCTTAGTGAATAGTTTGATGGTGATGAGGGAATGATTTGTTTAGCAGATGAATGGCATTTGTGGGAAAAATGTTCTTGTGTCTAATTGTCTTGTTGTGCAGTGCTCTATAGCATCGTTTTGAGAGTAGGAGTTGAAATAATTTATGTCCAGGTTGAGAGGCGTCTCTAGCATGGTGTTGGTTTCATTTCTAAAGTACCAAACTTCAAATTATTGGTCAAATGGTCAAAAATCAATTATATTCAGTGAGCCTCAACCTTCTTAATCATGGATACCCTTTAAATACCTTTTGTGGCCACGAACCATGGACCCAGACCTCCAAGACATAACTCAAGATTTAAATCATAACATTTCCTCAACCTTTCACAGACCCTCGGTGATGACATTGTGGCCCACCAGGGGTCTGTGGGCCACAGATCGAAAATCACTTTCTAGTATAAATATGTTCACCAGTTGTACCCAACTTGTCACTATAACATATATCATTCTAAATTTCAAAAAAGTCAAAAGGTTTTAGAGGTTTTTCTTTCATTTTAGAGGTTTTTTAGTCATTGGTGACCAATTATGACATAATATTTTTCTAAGGCAGGCTGGTTTATTAGCTGTAAATCATTCATATTCATCTGATTAAAGTTTTTCATGAGCCATTAGGGAATAGCCTTAAACAACGAATTGCAGATTTTCAGAAACATTGTACATTACTTTGTTATTAATCACATATTGGAAATCTGCGCTAATGATAACTATTTACTTCTGTGGTCTTCATTAATTCAGTTTCCCCTTAAATTTATTTTACCTATTTCCTTAATGAACAAATTGTGTCAGTTGTCAGGAACATAAATAATTAAATGAGAAATAATGATTAAGTTTATTTAATCTTCGGGTACGT
The DNA here is from genome assembly GCA_039707465.1 of Rhabdophis nuchalis. Classification (NCBI taxonomy): domain Eukaryota; kingdom Metazoa; phylum Chordata; class Lepidosauria; order Squamata; family Natricidae; genus Rhabdophis; species Rhabdophis nuchalis. The sequence goes on from CM077658.1 coordinate 11,644,426, forward strand.
ATGAGAATGAAAAAAAATGGTTGTCTGGTCATTTAGGATTACTGCAGTTGTATCTGAGAGATTTTAATAGATTAACAAAATTGGAAGAAACCTTGTAGGTCATCTAGTTCACCCGCCTGCCCAATCAGGAGACCCTGCACCATTTCTGACAAATGGCAGTCCATACTCTTCTTGAAAGTCTCCAGTGATGAAGCTCCCACAGCTTCCGAAGTCAAGCTGTTCCACTGGTTGATTGTTCTCACTGTCAGAAATTTCCAGGTTGAATCTCTCCTTGGTCAATTTCCATCCATTATTCCTTGTCTGGACTTCAGGTGCTTTGGAGAATAGCTTGACCCCCTCTTCCCTCTGGCAGCCCCTCAAATATTGGAACACTGCTATTCTGTCTCCCCTGGTGCTTCTCTTCACTAGACCAGCCATGATGAGTTCCTGTAACCGTTCTTCATACATTTTAGTCTCCAGGTATTAATATGACTTTCTAGTTTCCCTTCTGCCTTTTGTCTCTCTTCGCCTACACACCTTGGCTTCAAGAACAGATTGGAAGAGATTAAAATAAATATCCATTTCTGTCTTCCGCATAACCTTCTCTCATTATTGAGCTTGCTTTGTTTTCTTTAAACAAGCCATGGTGTAGTGCTACAAACCCTGTCATTGTGTCCACAGTAGAAATATAACACACTCCATAATCATCGCACTATGCTTAGCTTCATTTTTACCCTTTTCAGTATTATACCTCCCTGATAATTATCCATCGTATTAATATTTTCCTTATTCTCCTAAGAGTCCCTTACTAGCACTCTGTTTCACATTCTGTATAAATATGAATTCGTTTACAAAGTCAGGCAGTTACTTCTGTTTCTCCTTCGTCTTTAAAAAAAATGCAAATGTGTTTGGTGTTTCTTACCTACCGGAGTGAGTTCTGGGCCTTCTCTATTGCTTTATTTAACCTTTTGGTATGTATGAGCATTTTCATTACCGTTCAATATAGAGTGGAGATTGCAGTTGGAAGGGAAAAAAAGAATCAAAGCAATTTAAATAGTTCCCCCTCCCAGAAATGCTGCAAGGACTAAAGATGGGAGAGGGGTTTAAATAAAATTAAATAACGTTAAATGTCAACGGTAATCATTATCCTGGTGGGGGGTGGGTTTCTGGGCACTTAATAGAGGAACAATCCACGAATGATGAAGATGGGCTTACTACTTTGATTTTTCTTAAGAAAACTAGTGCTCTCCCCAAAACTCTGGATTTAGAACATTTCTTCCCTGAGAGGCAGAGAGGAGAAATACGATCAGGAATGCAAACTTCAAAACCACTTAAAGGTGTTTGCCCTGTTATAAAGTGTATAGAAAATGGCTTCTAATATTCAGCCTAAAATGATGCAACTGCAGCCGATTGATAAGAACCAAAAGCTGGAGAAATTGATTATGAAATCGCAGCGACTATTCACTAGAGGGAAAAGTTTGTCTTGGCACCATCCAGGAATTCTGGGTAGCAGGTATGAATTTGCCTTTTCATTAGCTGTGATAAATGTGAAGAAGAAAAAGAAGAAGGGGGAGAAAGTGAGTTGAATTTGCTTACAGCCTTTCTGCCAAAAAGGCGTTAGAAAGAGCCAATTCCATATCTCGTTATGATGAAGAAAGGTGTGTTTCTGATTTTTTTTTATCTTTTAAAGAAATTGCATTTTTAATTAATTTTCCAAAAATCCTACGATAAGGGTCTTTTTTAATGGTATTTGAATAATTGCCATTGCTCTCTGAAAAATCAAGAATGCAATACTGTCCCGAGAACATATTATGGAAGAGAAATTCAATAATTTCAGCAAGCTAACTCTGGCCTTTCATATCGTGTCCAGTGTGAAGCTATGTCCAGGAATTATTCCTGAACCTGCCCCATAATAATATTGTTGTGGGTTCAAAGCATGTAGACCAGGGGTGTCAAACTCAAGGGGTACTTAGACTTGGCCTGCGGGTCTGTCCTGGAAATAGCAAAAGACCAACCAGTGGTGTCTCTGCCAGCAAAGACAGAGCTCAGGAGAGCTATGGGTGGCCTTCCTGAGCTCCATTTTCACTGGCAGAAGGTTGCAGGATGCTGTCACAGCCAAAAATGGAGCTCAGGAGCCCGTTTTCACTGGCAGAGTGCTCTGGTCACCACAGGTGCCCCCAACATGAGTGATGTTGAGATGCCCATGCCCACTCTGGCCTCCCAAAGTCAAACACAACCTGATGTAGACCCTCAATGGAGGATAACATGGCATAATTAAGATGTGCATAGCAGTCCTTTTGTTCGGATTTTTCCATCGCACACATAAACATCAGTCTTCTTAAATATAAATGTTGCTGTACTTCAATAGTTAGATGGCCTAGACATTGGTATTTGAACACAGAACTCTTTTACATTTATATTTTATTGGGTTCTACTAATCTGGATGAATTGTTAATATATATTGAAAGTCCATGCATAACATGCCATACACTAAATAAAATAAATAACGGGAAACAGAAGCAGAGGCGAATATAATTCTGGAAGAACGGTCAGCAAGTATGACCCCCTATATCCATCATATAATCAAAATCCTGCAATTTGATTGAATAGAAATCAAACGATAACAAAATCCTATATAGGGTTGCTTAAAAATATATCCTGTTTTGCTCAGTAAGGTTTATCTATGACAGCAATCTTGTCTTCACTGGAACTTACCGTGAATCATTTCCATCCAAATAGGCCATGATAATTCATTTCATTTCAGTATTTATAATCGAACAGCCCCTTCATTATTCCCCTCCATTATTCCCCTCCATTTCTTGAATCCCCCATAACTCCTTTTGACCCCAAAGTTTCAGGAATGTGGGACAGAATACAGATGAAATTTATACTATTATCCCTGTTACATTTTCCAGAAGGTCCATCCCAAATTGAAAAAAAAAGAAAATCCCAACTGAGGCACATATGCCATTCAGCCTGCTTACACAATTGCATGCGTACCTCCTTATTGCTCACCCCCTCAAAAGCTATTAAGCTTCTCTCTCAATTTCCAAATGTCTCTTCTAATCGAGAGCATCATTTATTTTTCAAAATCATATTAAACGATTCGGGTCTATGTGGTGAAGAGATCTCCAATCTCATTAGGTCTTCCTAGCAGTCAAAGGGAAAATAAGATAAATAATCCATTGAACTCTATGATATACGATGGGCACAGGCTTCTCCTCCCTGGGTCCGTCATTCTGTAGCTTTCAACAATTATCCATGCAACTTTAGCCATACGTAACAGACTAGGAGTGATCTCACTTGCAAACATGATAGCCTATTTCCATCTAATCATCTTAATGGGACCCTGATGAGCACTGCATCATGGATGGGTATCCAGCTATATGCGTACCTTATGCTCTCTATTTTCTCGTTGAATAAGGAAGACTTAATGTGGAATACATGCTAAGAAATATAGTGGAACTTAAGAGGAAATTTATCTTCCGCCCTTATGTGTGGGGTGATTATTTGTTCACAAGAGGAATCATTGTCAATGGTGGTTTTCTCAGGACAAGCAAACTCCTTGTCCTGACAAAAATAACCTTCTTATTAATTTACTGTGAATTCTGCTCATTCACAGTCTCCCAGTCAAGGGAGGATTTACAGTCACAGACCTTATCTGGCTTGGAGAGCTTCCAGATCAATATCTGCAAAACCTGGCAAGGAGTCCTGGAGAATCATGAACCAGTTAAGCGAACTAATGGTCTCCTGCAAACTCCCCTCCCCTTTTGCCCCTCTTTTATTTCCTCTGGGAGGGGCCATTCATCATCCTTACTCCCAAGTCGACCCCTCTTCTTTAGCGGTTCCCTTCATCTGGCAACTCTTTGCATGCCCACACTGGGAACAGACTCCAGGTATTTGTCTGCCTCACTGATGTCTGACTTTGAAGGCATCTGATAACTGTCAGACGGCCCTGGCCCCGTCTCTGCCTCTGATGCAGAGCCCTCATCAGAGCCTTCCCCAGACTCCAGGACTGGCCCAGGTTCCTCCCCAACCTCCTCACTGTCTGAATCTGCCAGCTCTGCTGGTGGGCCACAACATTCACTTATTTTCTCCCTTCTAACCCTACTTCATTGTATTCATTGGATGGAAATATTTTGGATCTTTAATTTCTCTCCATTCCCCATGATTTTCTTATTTCATCTCATTATTATTTTTTTTGCAAATAAATTGTGCCATTTTTTTTATTCCCACAATATATGTCACTTTGAAGTGATCTCATCCCAATAAACCTATGTTTTTGCATTGTTATTTGGCTCTAAGGAACATACCAATTTCAGAAGAAATGTGGCAACACCTTGAGTGAACATCCTGGTTTAGGAAGTTCTAATGAGATAATTGTTATGACAACGAATTGAATTTTGATACAACCTTGATAATATCTAGAATTTTATTCAAAAAAAGTGGAGCAAGGTAAGGCATTAACATAACAATAAATTTAAAGAATAAGAATTCTACTAATTATTCCAGAAATGACAACCCTAGAGGAATATCACATTTCTTATGTTGTTGAAATAAGGGGACATTAAAGGGATTACACGGCTATATATTTTCCATGAACCCGAGATCACACAAATCTATAAATTAATCATGATGTCTACAAGGGGAAGCCTATTACTGTGAGAAGCTGTAGAACCAGAAGGAAAATCTGGGGTAGCAGGTTTCAGAAACTCTGCTTCTGCCTGAAGACTGAAATTATAAATTATTTTCCTTACGCTCACTGAACTAATTAGGTTTTATGTCAGAAAGACATGAAAAGGAATGCACTGTAAACTGTATTTATTATTTCATACCACTGCATCAATATTGGACAAAAGATACAATTAAAGACTAAGGTAGGATAAAGGTAAAGGTAAAAGTTCCCCTCGCACATATGTGCTAGTCATTCCTGACTCTAGGGGGTGGTGCTCATCTCCATTTCAAAGCCAAAGAGCCAGCGCTATCCGAAGATGTCTTTGTGGTCATGTGGCCGGCATGGCTGAATGTTGAAGGCAAACGGAACGCTGTTCCCTTCCCACCAAAGGTGGTTCCTATTTTTTATACTTGCATTTTTTACCTGCTTTCGAACTGTGAGTTTGACAGAAGCTGGGACAAGTAATGGGAGCTCTCACTCCGTTATGCGGCACTAGGGATTTGAACCACTGAACTGCTGACCTTTCTGATCGACAAGCTCCACATCTTAGTCACTGAGCCATCACATCCCTAAGGTAGGATAGATCCTCTCAAGTTCACTTCCCGGATCCCTATATATCAGTGTAATTTTCTTAGGGATATTGTGATTCCATTGTTATTTTTCTTTAAAAACCTTCCTAATCTAGCTCTTCCATTTAAGCACATTTAATATTGCTTAGTTGCTGAATTCAGACAATTTCGGACAGCTGCTGCTACTGCCCAGGCATTTAAAAACAAGGGCTTTGCAAAGCTTTAGGCTGAAGACTTGGTTTGCAAGAAGTTCAGTCAAAACTCCCCTTGAAATCAACAGTTCAAATTGAATCACCAAATTGTTTGCTATTTTGAACTCAAATCGGTGCCTTACCTTCAAATTGATTTGAAGATTTAATGGACTTCAGTGCTTACGCTCACCCACATCTACAGAGTCAAATTGGATTTTCAAATCTAGTCAATTCAGTTGGGCTCATATCACAAAACCTTAACGAATGAATTACAAATGGTAATATCTTACGCTGAGTTGTGCGTCCTTATAAAAGACACCAAAAAATCCTTATTTGGATTTGAAGAAGATGGGCAGTCCAGAAGCATGAAATATAAATAAATAAAATAAAGGTTAAAATCTCCCAAAGGTTTTTTCTCCCAGAATAAATGAATATACTGATAAAGGAACACTTCTTAATTAGAGTTTTCGTTTTTGTGTTTTATTTTGTGTAATAAAATAAATAAATTGGGTGGGGGGATTGTGTGTTTGCAACATTCTAGTAGGTTATTCAGGATAAGAGCCTACCTCTCCTTGGGAAGGCAAGCCAGCTCAACCATATAATTCTTTGCAGAGACTTTGTTCCACAATATTTTACCCTCATCAGATGTTATATATTAAATATTTCATTGTTAATTAATTGTTAATTATGCACCACTCCATGAATCCTGCCATTTGATTAAATTAATATTTAATTACATACTTAACACTATAAGAAACATGATTGACAAGGAGTAATTATACTGACTTTGTCCACGGGAAAGCACAAGAAACGAAACAAAACAAAGTGACCCTTAATATTTTTCCCCGTGTGCACTATTTCTTTATGTCAGAAAGTACAGAATGGGACAACTGGCCGGCAGAATTCTTGATATCTGGAGTCCCACAAGTTCATGAGACTGGAAAGATGGCATGAAGAAATAACTCAATGCTGCAATAACAGAGTAACAGATTTGGAAGATACCTTGGAGGTCTTCTAGTCCAACCCCCTGCTCAAGTAGGAGACTCTACACCATTCCAAACCAATGGCTGTCCAGTTTCTTCTTAAAGGTGCTCCAGTGTTGGAGCACCTACAACTTCTGGAGGCAAGTCATTCCTGTGGTTGATTGTTCTTCCTGTTTGGAAATACCTCCTCAATTCCAGGTTGATTCGTCTCCATCCATTGTTTCTTGTCTTGCCTTTGGGTGCTTTGGAGA
>CM077658.1:11653573-11773573 GCA_039707465.1 Rhabdophis nuchalis
GATTGACAAGCTCAGCGTCTTAGCCACTGAGCCCCACGAAGACTTGATGGTCGTCATGCAAAAATTAAGGGCACCCTATGCACTTCACATAGCCACATTTCTGGCTGTATACCGCCCTGAGTCCTTCGGGTGTAGGGCGGTATAGAAAACCAATAAAACTCAAAACTCACACTCAAACATGGATCGAGTTTTCAGGACTCATCATTATTCATTAGGTGTCGTCATCTTCTTGATATCTTCTTGCATAAGTCCAAATTGTTCTGTGATATTTACTGCCTCTGGCAGATGATCTTCCACAATGCTAATATTTGAAATGAATTTGAGCTGGAATTATATTTTGTTCATGATTCCAAATAATTAATTATAGAACTCTCTATGCCAAAGGGATGAAGGAGGGTGGAAAAAAAAAGAAATAGATAAATCTAAAACTGATTTGTGTGATATTCACACATAGGGCCGTTATGTAGAAGAAAGTATTATTTGTTCTATTAACTCCATCCTAAATACAATACAGCTGTGATCCTCATATGTGTATTTTTGCCTGTATGTTGGCAAAGAGAATGTTGTCTGCATGAGCCACTGATGGTTCCATTAAACCAGCTTTTGTCTCCTATAAACTTTAATTTTGATGATTTTACATCCCAAACAATACCTTAATTTCTGGTCTCCAGCTCACTTCAGAACATAGCCAGCAGCCAAGCCTGGTGACCATATTTTGGCTGTAATCCTACTTAAAGGCAAAGGTAAATGTTCCCCTCACACATATGTGCTAGTCGTTCCTGACTCTAGGGGGTGGTGCTCATCTCCATTTCAAAGCCAAAGAGCCAGCACTGTCCGAAGATGTCTCTGTGGTCATGTGGCCGGCATGACTAAACACTGAAGATGCATGGAACATTGTTACCTTCCCACCAAAGGTGGTTCCTATTTTTTCTACTTGCATTTTTTCCATGCTTTTGAAATGCTAGGTTGGCAGTAGCTGGGACAAGTAACAGGAGCTCACTCCGTTGCATGGCACTAGGGATTCGAACTGCCAAACTGCCAACCTTTCTGATCAACAAACTTAGCGTCTTAGTCACTGAGCCACCGTGTCCCCACTAAGACATGATATAATCCTACTTATACTAGGTTAACTATTAAACTCAACAAGATGTAATGCTTAATTTTGAGATGTAATGCTGAGAGAAGGGAAAGCATTAGATTCTACTGTTAATGAGGAACTTGTGGTATTTTTAGTTATCTCTAAGCATAAGTTTTGAAAGAGTAAATTTAACATAAGTATGTCATGGATTAGTTTCTAATGGTTACCTTCTGATAACATGGAACATTCAAGTTGGTCCAATTATTTAGAATATAAGGGATTCTCTTAGAAGAACCTAAAATTAGCAGCTAATCACAGATTGCCGAGAAATCAGAATTCATCCTTTTTTTTTTGATTGAAGAAAATGTAAGATATTTTATCACATTTCAAACAGAGCAATATCTTCAAATCTCTGAATATCTTACAAGAAATCTAAATGAAATTTCAGAAAGCAAGAATAACCATTTAATGAAGCATCTTTTTTTTCTTACTAAGTCAAAGAGATGATCTTAAAACTTCCCAGCTGCAATGACCATAGAGGCATTTTTCATTCACATACTCAGTTTCGGCTAGCGTTGAATTAATGGTATGGATTAGAGCTGTTTTGCATTCTTTGAAATATGGCAGATACTCTGGGAAATTAAAAGAAACCAAACCAAAACATTGGCACTTCAGATCCCTTGGAACAGTACCGATGAATAGCAAAAGTGTATAAACAAAATGACACCATCAAAGAAGCACCAAAAACACTGTAATATCTTCTTCCCTCTGAACAAATCAAGAGGTAAATGCATTATAACTATTAAGTGTTGTTAAATGACCACGGTGTAAGGGACCCGGTGGCTCAGTGGCTAAGATGCTGAGCTTGTTGATCAGAAAAGTCAGCAGTTCGGTGGGTTGAATCCCTAGACTCACATAATGGAGTGAGCTCCCATTACTTGTCCCAGCTTGTGCCAACCTAGCAATTTGAAAGCATGTAAATATGCAAGTAGAAAAATAATATCATTTTGGTGGGAAGGTAACAGCATTCTATGCACCTTCAGCACTTAGTCATGCCAGTCACATGACCATGAAGATGTCTTCAGACAGCACTGGCTCTTCGGGTTTGAAATGGAGATGAGCACCACTCCCTAGAGTTCGGGAACGACTAGCACATAAGTGCAAGGGGAAAATATCTTTATCTTTTAAAATAACCATGGTAGGCATTGGGTAAACAAACTAATGTTTAAAGAAGCTATTTGTTGGACTGATATTATTTTTGTGTTAATATTAGCAATTCCCCCCCCCCCTATTGATAAAACAGTAACCTATACCATGTGAACTGTGTAAGACGCAGTCCAATCTTCAAAGTGGTTGGAAAGAGTCATAGAGAGAGATTCATAAAGAGTTTTTAGTACTCACCCCTAGTGCAGAAGATAACAAATAGCAATAGCACTTAGATGTATACACCGCCCCATAGTTACAATGGTCTGAGTGGTTTATAATGTCAGCATATTGTCCCGATGATCTGGGTCCTAATTTTACTGACCTTGGAAGGATGGAAGGCTGAGTCAATCTTGACCCCCATCGGAGGATCAAATTCCAGGCGATGGGCAAAATTAGCCTGCAGGGCTTCATTCCAACCAATGTGGCACCAGAGTTCAAAGCCAAAGCCAAATCTAATTTATTTTTAGTTAATTGGATGACCAGGGATCAGTTATAGGTGTTGATGCGTATGTAGCTCTGAAGGCCAAACACATTTGATTTGAGAAGTTTCTGGGGCTACCAAAGGACAATTTGGTGCTCATCAGTTCTTCATATGTAACGCCACTGTGAGATAAAAGTTGCCAAGTAGTCCCAACTGTTGGGATCTTTATATCCCTTTGGATAGGCTAGAATGAAGAAAAAACCCTTTAAGTTTGGCCTTAATGATACAGATCACCACGAGCTCTTTGTTAGAATACAAAACTGCAGCTAAAGTGTCAATGCCACCTGACCAATGAGCAAATGGATGAGTATAAATGCTCCCAGTTCTCCAACATATACACAATCACTAATGACTAGCCCAAAGCATTCATTACTCCTATAGAGGTGACACATTAACCTGACCTGACATTAATGAGAACTAGTCATGGATAGATAATGAATTAATTTAGACTGATTCACTCTACCGAGGATGAAGGAATCCACAGTACAGTCACAATCCATAGCAACACAATTTCCTTCACTTTTGGAGAAAATTCCCTAGCCTATGCTTTCTTTGCTGAATTTATTTTCCAACATCCAAGAATTGGCTTGTTCTATTTGCAGTTTTATAGAATTGGGAACAAAGTGGAAGGCTAAACTGGATCAGAGGTCCTTTTTGTTTGTTTGTTATCTCATCATCTCAAGATTGCTAAGAAGCCCATAAATACACTATAAAAGTAATTATTTTCTCCCTGCTGCCCACACACTCTCACTCATGAAAGTGGAGGGTCATTTAGGCAGCAGTTAACTGAACTTGAGTGATCTATAAAAGCTAAGATTTAGAACTGGTTAGTACTTGCATGGGATTCTTAGAGTTATAGGTTGGACTGCGAACATCGTGAAGGAGGCAACGGTAAAGGGATTTCTAAATTGGCAAGCCCCCCCCCCCATAATTCTGAAAGTTTTTCAATAAATAACTATTTCAGTAAGTGCAGTAAATAATTCTGTGTAGGCCAATTGACATACTCTACAAAGAAATAAGTTATAGATGTAATATAGAAAATAGCGCTCTACAATGAAACATGAGAAATTCTCATACCTATTTCCTTGGTATCGCTCCCACAGAGAGGGACTTCTCCAGGTGCCGTCCACTAGACTTTGTCAGCGGGCGATGCCCAGGGGAAGGGCTCTCTCTGTGGCGGGCCCAGCCCTCTGGAACGACCTTCCCCCCGACATTAGAACGACCACGGACTTCCGCTCCTTCCGTCTAAAACTAAAAACACATCTTTTCTGCTTGGCCGGCCTAGGGTAGTTTCTCTCTATGGGGTTTTAGTTGTTTTAATTGGGAATTTTAGTATGTTAATGGGGTATTTTAGCACAGGTATATGTTTAATTTGTTTTTAATGTGTTTTGTATATTTATTGTTTTAGTTTTCCCTGTGCACCGCTCCGAGTCCCTATGGGGAGAGAAAGCGGTCAACAAATTAAATTATTATTATTATTATTATTATTATTATTATTATTATTATTATTATTATTATTATTATTATTATTATTATTATTATTATTATTATTATTATTATTATTATTATCAGCATTCTTGGTGTCAGTATGTCTCAAGCGTATTTTTTCAAAAGGCAGCTACACTGTTTCCCCCCCCCCCCTATTATTAATAATTAATAATTCTAAATCCTTTGAAAATTTTAATGTTTGTAGAAATCAGTCATTTGGTTTTCAAACACATAGAAATCCTAGAAATAGCTTGGTGGCTGCTATACAAAATGTCACCTCTTCTTCTGTGGCATTGGGTTTAAAATAACAATCCCAGTTACGTTAACTCAGTGTGTACATTAACTCTATTCCTCAATTAACCGTCTTATATTTGGCTCCATGTTAAAATGCATCGCAGTCCTCATTTGAACCTCAATTCCATTTCGGTTGGCTCACATGAACTGACATTTGTTTTCACAGAGGTGTTTTGATAAATTATGTATTCTGGGCTTCAGTTTCATTTTGTTTCCTTAGCTGCATTTACCTTTCCTGAGACTATGAATCATACTTTATGTTCCAGTGCATGATGAAATTATAGCCTTAAAACCCATCAGGACAGCTCTGTGACAATAGTAATAAAGATCTTACTTCAGTCTTTTCTTTCTTTCTTTCTTTCTTTCTTTCTTTCTTTCTTTCTTTCTTTCTTTCTTTCTTTCTCTCTCTCTCTCTCTCTCTCTCTCTCTCTCTCCTTCTTTCTTTCGTTCTTTCTTTCTTTCCATTCATTCATTATATTTCTACTTTTATATTCCCATTTTTTTTTGAAAAAAGTTTTATTGGGTTTTATAAATTTTTAACAAATAGGATAAAGGGTAAGGTGTAACAAGACATTTTGAGAACTTTCACGTCAAAGTCGGTGGCTCCTTCCGAGACTTCATAACAGAATACAAATAATACATTTAACTTACATTTGTACTACAAAGTGGAGAGAAATGCAAACATATCATTGTAGAAAAACTATGCTAGCAAACATGTATAAACATCCAAACAATATTATAGTATATTAAAGTAAAGTCACTTCTGAGATCTAAGTCCTTACTTTTATATTCCCATTCTATTCCCACCATTAGAGCAGAAGTTTGAGGAGAAACTGCATCTGAAGATCATTTTTGAAAGGCAGCAGAGAAAGTGGGCCGAACTAGGTTTTCCTTTCCCATCCTGTATTTTTAGAATTCAAGGTGGTCTATGCAATGCCCCCTCTTTCTATTTCCCCACAATAGCAACCCCAGAAGGTGGGCAGTTCTTTGGGCAAGATTTACGAAGAGGTTTGCTCTTGCTTTCTTCTTCCTAGGGCTGAGAGATAATGACTGGCCCAAGGTCACTCAGTTGGTTTTGTGCCTCGGGGAAGATTAGAACTCCCTGTCTCCCAGTTTCTTTTGGAAACCACTTATTATTCTGAAACAGTTTGTGCTATCTGAAGAAAGCTACACTAAAGAGGAGGGTAAAACAATGTCCCACATTTATTACTCTAAACCCTGTTGTGAGAAGCATTGTAGGCAGGAGAGAATATTTGACAGCTTCAACTGAAAATGATATAGTTAGGGACTCTGTTCCTAACTATAGCATAAAGCTAAACCAAATCTTGTACAGAAAACAACTCTTTCTAGTTCTTTTACTACTATTACTACTACTACTACTACTATCACTTCTATATCAAACATAAAGTTGGCTACTATCAGACACTACAATCAGTGGAAAGGCAATTGAACTATGCAGCTTGATCCCATAATGTATTTATTAAGAACCCATTTACAGAATCCAAACCAGCCAATTATTTGGACATGATTATAGAATAGAATAGAATAGAATAGAATAGAATAGAATAGAATAGAATTCTTTATTGGACAACTGTGATTGGACACACAAGGAATTGGTGCAGATGCTCTCAGTGTATATTAAAAGAAAATATACATTTGTCATGAATCAAAAGTACAACCCTTAATATTCATAGGGTACAAATAAGCAAACAAATCATACTAGGAAACTATATAAATTGTAAGGATACAAGCAACAAAGTTACAGGCATACAGTCATAAGTGGGAGGAGATGGCGGATAGGAACGATGAGAAGACAAATAGTAATCGTAATGCAGACTTAGTAAATAGTTTGATAGTGTGGAGGGAATTATTTGTTTAACAGAGGGATGGTGTTCAGGAAAAAAGTGTTCTTTTGTCTAGCTGTTCTTGTGTTCTATAGCATCGTTTGGAGGGTAGGTCACCGGCCATTGACTTCTATTTGGTAGGCATTCTTAGCCATGGTGGAAGGTGCAGTTCTCAGGGCATATCCTGCCTCATACATCCTCACGGCCGATTCGCTCCACAGAGAGGGACTTCTCCGGGTGCCGTCCACTAGACTTTGTCAGCGGGCGACGCCCAGGGGAAGGGCTCTCTCTGTGGCGGGCCCAGCCCTCTGGAACGACCTTCCCCCCGACATTAGGACGACCACGGACCTCCGCTCCTTCCGTCTAAAATTAAAAACACACCTTTTCTGCTTGGCCGGCCTAGGGTAGTCTCTCTATCTATGGGGTTTTTTAGTAAATTTAATTGGGAATTTTAGTGAACGTCAATTGGGAATTTTAGCACAGGAATAATGTTTAATTTGCCTTTTAATTATGTATGTATATTTGTATATGTATATTTATTGTCTTTTATCTTCCCTGTGCACCGCTCCGAGTCCCCTGGGGGAGAGGGAGCGGTCTATAAATTAAAGTTTATTATTATTATTATTATTATATCCATACCATTAGAGCCAGACTTCTCTCATTTTCTCTTTCATTGGTGCTACACCAAAATACTGTTGAATGATATCATTTGTGATGTGGTCAAGAAATGAGATGCCTGCTATCCAACGGAGCATTCACATTTCCATGGCATGGAGATAGCTTTCGGTCCCTGTTGTTGCTGCCCAGCGTTCAGTGCCATAAAGCATAGATCTTTTTTGGCATTTATATTTGATTGGGCTCTACGAATCTAATTGAAACGTTAGCTTAAATTGCTAGTCTACGTATGAGATGCCATATGCTAAATAAATAAATAACTGTCAGTTCTATGGAGGCTCTTGTTTGCAGCTGATCTCCTTGTTTTGTAAATTCCCAGGGCATGTTGACATATTTTACTTAAATTACCCATCAGACAACAAAGATAATTGTGTTTCCTTAAACACAATTTTAAGGAAGTCCATTCATTCATTGATTGAAACTGACAAGTTAGGCAATTGTAATCTGTGATGTATACCCTGTTTTTTTAAAAAAAAAATAAGTAAGAAATCCCCAAAGAAATATGTAAAACAAGTCAAAATGTGAAAGAATATGTCTTTATTACTTCTTATTTATGAAATATAAGAAACAGATACAACAGTAAAAAAAAACATCAAAGATTATACAATACTGTTCGTTATACTGCTTAAAATACATTTTTTAAAAAAAATCTAATGTTAACAAAGAGAAACTTCTATATAGTATCAATCAGATAGCATAGGATTAATTCAGCTTTTAAATTCATACTTAAATCTAGGCCATACAGAAACATATTGTTTCAACTTCTCATTTTCAGGCGATAACGGCAGTCCAAAAATAGATACATATTAGGATAATAGTTTAAGAAATACTTTTGCCTTTCTTGAGGATAAACTTATAGATGTTATGGAATAGATGCCAAGTAAGTTGTGTTATCTATTTTTAAAGCAACTCATTATGTGATCAAATGACAATCCATTCCTACTGAAAATGAACTAGTTTAGACACAGATTGAGGACATATATTATCAATCCATTGTCACAAGTCAAAGTGAGAATTAGCATTCAAAGGCACAATAATTTATTCACTCATTAGATTTATCTCTTTCCACTTATTCGGGAGCTGAAGGTGGCATTCACAATTCTCCTTTCCATTTCTCCCCCCCCCCCATAACAACTACTTACAATAATACAATAGCAGAGTTGGAAGGTACCTTGGAGGTCATCTAGTCCAACTCCCTGCCTAGGCAGGAAACCATTTCAGACAAATGGCTATCCATCATCTTCTTGAAGACTTGCAGTGTTGGGGCATTCACAACTTCTGGAGGCAACTTCTGTTCCACTGATTAATTGTTCCAACTGTCAGGAAATTTCTCCTCAGTTGCTTCTCTCCTTGATTAGTTTCCACCCATTGCTTCTTGTTCTGCCCTCAGGTGCCTTGAAGAATAGTTTGACTCCCTCTTCTTTGTGGCAACACCTGAGATATTGGAAGACTGCTATCATGTCTCCCCTGGTCCTCCTTTTCATTAAACTAGACCTACCCAGTTCCTGCAACCGTTCTTCATATGTTTTAGTCTCCAGTCCCCTAATCCTCCTTGTTGCTCTTCTCTGCACTCTTTCTAGAGTCTCCACATCTTTTCTACATCGTGGTGACCAAAACTGGATGCAGTATTCCAAGTGTGGCTTTACCAAGGCCTTATAAAGTGGTATTAACACTTCATGTGATCTTGATTCTATCCCTCTGTTTATGCAGCCTAGAACTGTGTTGGCTTTTTTGGCAGCTGCTGCCCACGACTGGCTCATATTTAAATGGTTGTCCACTAGAACTCCAAGATACTTGCAGTCGCTTGGACTGAGAGATTGTGACCATCTTAAAGTCATCCACTGAACTTCCATGAGTTGTGTGCTGAGTAGGATGTCTAAACCAATCAATCAAATAAATCATTCACTATGAGTCTTTTGGTCCTAATTTACTTAATCATTGTGTACCACACTATTTTATTGCTGTCTCTCACTATGATTTCTTTTTCTTTTTATAACTCTATAAATCCCTTTGTTTGGGGTAAATTTGGGGCAACTGGCTAGTGAGCTGAATATTTACTGGCCAGAAGTCCTTCCTGATGCCTACATGGAGTTCATAGCAGATGTTTTCTCTTTGCACCCTGATACAGAAATATCTGCTGCTAGGATTGAACTCTCAACCTTCTGAGTGGGAGGCAAGCGTCATCACGCTGCTCATCTTTCTCCATGAATGAAATATCCATAATTCTTTAGGTGCTGATAAATTCAATACATGGGGGCAGAAGACAGTTTTCAAATTTTTGAGGAATCCAATGATCCAATTTGGCTTAATAATGAGGTGAGCTCTCTATATGCACATCAGCGTATATTAAAAATGTAGCCTTCAAACCCACGTGTGTGTGATCGTTGTTGCTGCTGCTAGCTGTGAAGTCCATGTCTGACCCATTGTGACCCCAAAGACAATGTTCCTCCAGGCGTTCCTGTTCTCTACCATCCTCTGGAGTCCATTTAAGCTGACACCTACTGCTTTGGAGACTCCATCCAGCCACTTCTTTCTCTGTCATCCCTTTCTTCTTTGGCCTCAATCTTTCCCAGCATCAGACTCTTCTCCAGTGAGTCCTTCCTTCTCATTAGGTGGCCAAAGTCTTTGAGTTTCCTCTTCAGGATCTGGCTTTCTAAAGAGCAGCCAGGGTGGATGTCCTCTAGGACTGACCAGTTTGATTCCCTTGCAGTCCAAGGGACTTGCAGGAGTCTTCTCCAGCACCAGAGTTCATAGTATGATCATATCATTGCAATATCATCAGACCCTCTCTCACAAACCCAATTTTCTCCCCCTCTTCTACCTCACTGCCTCCCATTTCCCACAACACCCAGAGAAGTTATTTATTCATCTAGCAGCATTAGCTCTAAGCTTTGCTTCAAGTGATTTTATAAAGCAAAATTGAAGGCTCCGTGCAAGCAAGACATCAGAGGAAGTTTGAGAGAGATGGAGGCGGGGGCAGAGGGGAGAGAAACCTACTCAAATTTCCCAGGGGTAGAAAGGTGGGAGAGGGAAGGCTCTGCACACTCCTAGCCTATCTCCCAAAGGGAGTTTCATGCCTCTTTTAGAGCTGCTGGTTGAAGCTTCAGTTCTGAGAAGCATTTAAGTGAATCTCAGTGCAACAGAGCTGTACAGGAACTTCAAAGTAGAAAAGCAACATTACCTCAAGGTCCTTATTTACCACCATGCCCAATTATGTCAAGACGTTAGGAGCAAATATTTGGGAGGGAACTTGTAACCTAGCCATATAATTTTCTAGATTCTTTTCTTCCCTTCCCTTCTTTCATGATATCTGTTTACCTCCATCACCACCCTTGGCGAAACAAAAGTATTTTTATAGTATACTGTGTAAAATATATATATACCTGGTAGAGAACAGAAGCCAAAGAATGCTTAAAATTTCCATACTTGCAAGCCAACTTTAGTTGCTTAGAAGTTATGCCAAGCTGGATGGAAATTACTGCATTTAGAAATTTACTTGTCTCTACCAGGGGCCAACAGGGATGTGATGATTCAGGGGCTAAGACACTGAGCTTGTTGATCAGAAAGGTCAGAAATTTGGCAGTTCGAATCCCTAGTGCCGCGTAATGATGTGAGCTCCCATTGTTTGTCCCAGCTTCTGCCCACCTAGCAGTTCGAAAGCACTTAAAAATGCAAGTAGACAAATAGGGACCACTTTTGGTGGGAAGGTAACAACATTCCTTGCACCTTTGGCGTTTAGTCATGCTGCCCACATGATCACATAGACGTCTTCGGACAGCACTGGCTCTTCAGCTTTGAAACGGAGATGAGCACTGTTCCCTAGAGTTGGGAATCATTAGCACATATGTGCAGGGGGAACTTTTACCTTTACTTTTAACTAGAGGCCTGATAAACACTGCAATGGTACTTCAAGAACCGTCTAATCATACATTTTCTGTCTGGCCGGCCTTGGTTAGTCTCTACCTCTGGGGTGTTTAGGGAATTTAGTTTTAATGGGGTTTTTAGCGCAGGGACGATCAATTTAATCTGCTTTTATTTATTGTATTTATTGTTTGTATATATTTTTATATGTTTTAATTTCCCTGTGCACCGCTCCGAGTCCCCTTGGGGAGAGGACGCGGTATACAAAATTAAATATTATTTATTATTATTATTATTTATTACATTAAATTATTGTTCACCTTATTACAATCAATGTTTAGTCATGCACTTGATTTTACACTGTGACTTTCTGCTTGAAGTTTACTGTGCAAGGAATAACACTGAATGAAATACCTGTAGTAAAACAACCAAAGTCAGAAACCACTAATGACCCCTCATTCCAACGTTGAGCTACAAATATTCTCCTTTATTGAGAATATTCTTGCAGCATTGCTGTCTGGTGAGGAATCCGCTGCAGATAGCAGTATGAATCATTCCAGTATGGAACTCAGGTTGGATCCCCAAAAAATGTGCTGGGAAGAGATATTCAAAGTTGCAGGCAACAATATTCTGCAATGGTTGGTAGGACAATTTGTACTAGAGTTAACTGGAGTTATTTTCAGTTAAGTATATTGAGTTAGATGTAGGATTCTGGTACTTGAAACAGGAGTATCGTGCCTTTTATTGTGTGGTTATCTCTGTTGCATTCTACCTGGATTGGCTTTATTTTTCTCCATTCTTTGTTTTTCTATTTCTTTTGAGATCAGGATGCTGGTATACATCTTTAACAGTACACTGGGAAATTAATTGAGAAAATAAATAGGAAAAAAGAATGAGAAATATTGGAAACCTTTTGGTTTGGATGCTAGATCTTTGTTGTGTGCCATCACTAAAAATGTTGTCTTTTTAATTTTTTAAAAAAATTCTGACATGATGTAAATAAGAATTTGAGATCTGTCAATCCTTTGACAAATGCAATGAAATGTGTGTAATAAATAGAAGTGGTTAAATCTCCACCATGCCCTGTCCACAATCCTAAACCTGAGCAACTTTTGCATCTAAATACACCCTGCGTTGATATATCCTTTCAGATAGAATAGAATAGAATAGAATAGAATAGAATAGAATAGAATAGAATAGAATAGAATAGAATAGAACAACAGAGTTGGAAGGGACCTTGGAGATATTCTAGTCCAACCCACTGCTCAAGCAGGACTCCCTACACCACTTCAAACAAATGGTTATCCAAAATCTTCTTTAAAACTTCCAGTGTTGGAGAATTCACAACCTCTGGAAGCAAGTTGTTCCACTGATTAATGGTTGTAACAGTCAGGAAATTTCTCCTTAGTACTAGGTTGCTTCTCTCCTTGATTGGTTTCCACCCATTGCTTCTTGTTCTACCCTCAGGTGCTTTGGAGAATAGCTTGACTCCCTCTTCTTTGTGGCAACCCCTGAGATATTGGAAGACTGCTATCATGTCTTCTTTAGTTCTTTTCATTAAACTAGACATACCCAGCTCCTGCAACCATTCTTGTTTTAGCCTCCAGTCCCCTAATCATCTTTGTTGCTCTTCTCTGCACACTTTCTAGAGTCTCAACATCTTTTTTACATCATGGCAACACTGCTGACTCATATTTAAATGGTTGTCCACCAGTCAAGATCCCTCTCACCACTATTGAGCAAGATTTCACATATATTGTACCTGTGCATTTTGGTTTTTGCCTAAACGTAGAACCTTACTTTTTTCACTACTGAATTTCACTTTGTTAGCTAGTGCCCAATGTTCAAGACTGTCAAGATCCTTCTTTATCTTGAGCCCACCTTCACTAACACTAATAAAATAGTGTTCGATATAAAGTATATATTCCTTTAAAGATAGAGATATGCACAAGCACATAACATTCATTTCAATGTGATGATTGCTTTGGAGTTGTTTTGCTTTCTAACATACTGGAATGATGCTTAATATTTCCAACTGTCAAGACATAAAAATCAAACTGGATTCTTTGTTCCTAAGTTAAAAAATTGCCAACATTCCTTCCTTTTCTGTTCCACACTCCAATTGTCTGTAATGAATGTGGACAGAAGCAATTGGCTTGGCTTGTCACTGGAACTGAATAACCAATTGTGATACGGACAAGAACGAATAGTGATTACCTCTATCTCAGAATTGTTGTCTCTACAGCCCTAACAGGAAGGAGAAGAAGTGACAATTGATTTAGTACAATAATATAGAAGGACTAATAAAAATACAGAAACCTGGAAGTGGATGCCATTTAAGACTGCTTCTTTTCATATCGCCATTACATAAACGTAGCCAGCACTTTGACTTAAAACTTTAAAAAAAAAAAAAAACAATGACAAACTAAACATTAAGTTCATAGACTGTAAAAGAAAAAAGAAAAAAAACCTTCCTCCCAAACCTTTATCCATTATGACATAGATGCCTTAATCCTGTTATATTTCAGTAAATGGCCAGCAAGAGATGTGGAGAAATAAAACCATCAAATTAGAAATACCAGGCGCGCCAAAAAAATAATATCTAGATGTTTCAATTGACCTTCTTGTGTCATATAGACGATGTGACTCATCCTCCTAATAAAATGTTCAGGAATAGAAAATTGCATTCAACTAAATCCTTCTGTTCCTCTCCTCCACCATGTCCACCCCAGTAACAAATTATGGGAATGCATCAGCCTTACATAGGAATTAATTTAATACCCTCAAAACCTTCAGCAGTCTTCTTAAACTGCAGCAAAAGAACAGTGTAACATAGGAGTTCAATGTACTCTAGATCCAGTGGTGGGTTTCAAATTTTTTAGAACCTACTCTGTAGGTGTGGCCTATTTTGTGGGCGAGGCTTGGCAGTCATGTGACAGGGTGGGAGTGGCCACCTTTTAAAATGTGGTGAAACTCATTTAACAACGCTCTTGCTTAGCAACCAAAATTTTGGACTCAATTGTGATGATAAATTCTTTCTTTCTTCCTTCCTTCCTTCCTTCCTTCCTTCCTTCCTTCCTTCCTTCCTTCCTTCCTTCCTTCCTTCCTTCCTTTCCTTTCCTTTCCTTTCCTTTCCTTCCCGTTGGGTCACTGGCAGCAGCAGGCCAGATTTACTTCCAGGTATGCCAGTGGAACCCCCCCTCACCGGTTCTCTAAATTTCACCAACCGGTTCTCGCGAGTAGGTGCGAGCCTGCAGAAACCCACCACTGTCTAGATCAATTCTATGCGGTACCTTATAACACAATAGCTCTTCTCCCCATCGCTTCCTCCCTCCTTCCCCCATATTATGTCATAGCACAAGGAGCATTGGAATAGAGGGGTTTGTAAAAATGAGGCCGTGGGAAAAAATAACAAAACTTGTGATGACATTGCAATGCATACATGTTTCTTATGTGTATATAACATAGTGCAGAGCTTTCTCTGTGACATCACATTTTGTAATTTTGGCATTAACATGACTAGCTAAAGATACCTATGGTACAGGAAGAACTAAATTTCCCTCCATATGTTCTATCTATCTGTCTGTCTGTCTGTCTGTCCGTCCGTCCGTCCGTCCGTCCGTCCGTCCGTCCGTCCGTCCGTCCGTCCATCCATCCATCCATCCATCCATCGATCCGCCCATCTATCCTCTGCTTACAATAAAATCCCTTATGCCACCAGGCTCAAAATTTTAGGCTTGCACAATCTGGAATTGTGCCACCTGCAGTCGGACCTAGGCAAAATTGTCCACTGCAATGTCCTACCTAATGACTACTTTAGCTTTAACCACAATAATCCACGGGCAAACAATCGATACAAACTCAAGCTAAACTGCTCCAAACTCAATTGCAGAAAATACAACTTCAGCAACAAGAGTGGCCAACGCCTGGAAGGCTCTACCCGACTCTATTGTTACAGCTTCAAACTTACATCTAAGTGTTTCACCAGCATCTGCTCACAATACCTGCAACAGGAAGTTAACAATATTTATGACTGCATCTTGTGGATTAAAAAGATCGCATCAATTCTTCTCTAATAATGTAGTTATCTTAATTCATTATTCATAATAATGCCTAATTTGTTTTAGGAACTCTACAGTAATGGGTGCAGGAGCAAAACAAACTACAATTGCACATATCAGCACATCTAAGACATAAATTATAGTTTACAGACTATAGTATCTGGGTGTAAACAGCAATTAAATCATATTTATGGCTTAGCATAATGGATGAATCTGTGGGGGTGGGTGGGGGGCTGTGTGTCTGTGTAATTTCAGCCTATAGATCTCACAAGTCCTTTAAACACAGACATAACTTTATCCCATTGCAATCTGATGACGATTAAAAAGCTCTTGGGTGTTTTCCAACATTATCAGTGATTTGCATAGAAACAGAAGCATTGCAAGTTATCATTTCCCATTAACCAATTCATCTGAAACGCTAATGACAAATATTCAATCGCCTGTAATTTCCCCTCTATTTAGAGAACCATGCAATTTTTTGCAACATAGCAGCAGAACTTTTTACTTTTTCGGGAAAGGGAGGAAGTCCAATATTTTTCATGCTACAAATCCTCAATCTCAGGCTGTCACTCTCAACATCTCAGCATTGCGTTGTTGGAAACTTCTGTGTTGCACCCTTGGGAAATCTTTCCTGGCTCTCCAGAGCAAAACAACAACCGTCTTGATTTGAATGGGTCTGACTTGGAAACTCTTCCCCTATCAGAAAGTAATCAAGCTGCAAAAACCTTGAGATAATTAATGCTACTAAAACTTTGCCAGTTATTCTTAATTAAGCAACCCTACCATGAGAGATCTCATTTTGTACCAAATTGTTTTCCCTCTGGAGAGAAGTCAAGGAAAAGTTGAATAACAGCCTATAGAGAGGTCTCAAGGTAAAGGTTTCCCTCGCACATACATGCTAGTCATTCCCGACTCTAGGGGGCGGTGTTCATCTCCGTTTCAAAGCTGAAGAGCCAGCGCTGTCCGAAGACGTCTCCGTGGTCATCTGGCTGGCATGACTAAATGCCAAAGGTGCACGGAATGTAGATGGCATAAAGAGAAGAGAAGACATTCTTGGAAACTCCGGTGGAAGTGGGTTTTGAAAGTTAATGGTAGATGGGCTTTGTCATCAGTTCACCTTCCATAGTAAGCAGTGGTGGGTTTCAAATTTTTTTAGAACCTACTCTGTAGGTGTGGCCTATTTTGTGGGTGTGGCTTGGCAGTCATGTGACAGGGTGGGAGTGGCCACCTTTTAAAATGTGGTGAAACTCATTTAACAACGCTCTTGCTTAGCAACCAAAATTTTGGACTCATTTGTGATGATAAATTCTTTCTTTCTTTCTTTCTTTCTTTCTTTCTTTCTTTCTTTCTTTCTTTCTTTCTTTCTTTCTCCCTTTCCTTCCTTCCTTTCCTTTCCGTTGGGTCACTGGCAGCGGCGGGCCAGATTTACTTCCGGTGGAACCCCTTCTCACCGGTTCTCTAAATTTCACCAACCGGCTCTCGCGAGTAGGTGCGAGCCTGCAGAAACCCACCACTGATAGTAAGCAATGCTTACTCGATGCTATGGCTGCTCGAAATTCATTTGTAGGTTTGTGACACTAGGGATTTCAGTTGCTGAACTGCCAACCTATCTGATCGACAAGCTGAGAATCTTTAGCCACTGATCCAAGAAGGCCCGATCCTACATATATGGGCCATCTTTTAATATAATGGTGAAAGTCACTTATTATTTTCTAAATATTCTTCGTTGAATGTTAAGGATCATCGAACATTGTCCTAAATTTTGACTGCGACCAACAAGAAATGCAAGGCAGATTCAAGCTGCACAGCAAAGTTGAGAACTGTCTTATGTTCCTGCCTCTATTCACTCAAATGTCACAGCTTTACAAGACTTAAGGCTTTCTTGGAAATAAACCAGATCTTTGGCAATTACTTTGCAGGAGATGATATCCTTCACCATCATAAACCAAGCTAAATTTGGCAAAATCATTGGCAATCTCAAAAAAAAATAATGTTTGGAATCTTTGAATTCTTCTGGAAAGATTAATTCAGCATTGCCCAGTGTTGAAAGCCTTTTGTGAAAGTGCTGTGGGTTGGGTTTTTTTCTCTATTTCGATATCTTTCAGTCTTTTTATCTACTAATCACTGAAGCTCTAAATTAGATTTAATGGAAGTAGATATACTAAGTATCATTAAATCCGAGAACATTGGCTAAGAATGGCACATCATGTCTGAATGAGTTTTTCATTTTCTCTACACAGACCTGACTCTTTAAAGATCTGCTGATCCCCCAGGATTCATTTGGCTGAATTATTTAAGCAGAGCCAAACATGTGATTCATTTCTCTCTCTCTCTCTCTCTCTCTTTTTTTTTGCTGTTTGACTAGCGAGGTGCTCAGACTTCTGCACTGAATCCAAAATTCTGATTAAAAATGGAAGTGTGCCCTAACAGCTTAACCCAAGGCATTTTTTTTTTAAAGGAAAAGCTGTAAATCTAATGGACAAAGGACTTGGGGGAAAAATTGAGTCTTTGTTGTTATACATGTTGACAGCAATGAGAACACGTTCCATGCAAAAATAAAAAGATATCATAATTTCTACAACTGACGGAACTAGTAGAGATGGTCAAATTAACTGATATGTTGCAGGTCTCATCTATTAGGAAGGTGCATCAATCAATCAATCAATCAATCAATCAATCAATCAAGCAAGCAAGCAAGCAAGCAAGCAAGCAAGCAAGCTGGAAGGGACCTTGGCCATCTTGTAGTTCAACCCCTTGATCAAGCAGGAGACACCTTGTGAGTCCAAAGAAAATGGCCTTTTCTGGGATAGCTCCCTCCCTTTGGAAGATCATTTCCCCACATATAAGATCCCCCCACACTTTGTTCTTCCTTTTTAAAAGGTCCTGAAGACATGGATTTATCAGTGGGTTAAGGAATCCCTGTTTGATATAAAATAGACCAAATGGTTGAAATGTGTCATTTGGCTTCACATGGCAAATATAATTTACATACAATTGGCCTCAGGATTTTTTTGTATGCTTGTGAATATTTCTCGATCACAAAGGATTGGTTCCCTACTCATTTAATGGCGTACTTTTCTTTTATAGAATAAGTTATCATTGGTATGACTTGCCAAATCTTATTGGATACAATTATACAAGGATGTTAAACTTGTGCCTTTGTTAGTTCTATACTTTAATATATAAAAATGCAGATTGTAGAGCTGTTGTTTACTAGCTCTGAATCTCACAGTCATTTGACTGTGATTTTTTTTTAAGAATGTCCCCAGATAGGTCTGAATTCCCTCTCTGTAGGGGTACTAACATTCTCTGATTTGAGCTCAGTCTAATAGCTGACATTTTCTATTCAATCTTGAGTGCAGGCTTTCCCCCCCCCTTTGGATGCCATAGGACTCCATTTTGAATTAAAGAAGGATCCCTGGAGGTTTTAATTGTGTGCTTCCCACTATAGTCCATGCGCAAGATCAGTTTTTATTAGCAATAATTGAAGTTGCAAAAATCAAGAAAAGCATTGATGTGACTACACACTGTGAAACTGTTTGGTGACAGCACAAATACTAAAGACTGTAATTAGATAGCTAAAGAAGGGTTAGGGGGGAAAAACCCCTTCATTCCACTTTCGAATAACAAAAACAAAACAGAATGGTGAGCAGCTTGAACATTTCTGATGTAGATTTAATTCCAGGTTGATCTGAACAAAAGGCTTGATTCCATTTCTTAATGCAAGAAAATGACTTTTCAGAAGAATTTTCCGCTGTTTCCACATTACACAGTAATGTGTGTACACAATACACAGGATTGTTTACAGATGCTTGGTTGTGATTATTTTTAAGTTTGGACCAAGATAATAAAATATTTCTCTTAAATTCCCTTCCTTTCTAAGAGATATTTCTGTGACACTGTCTTATTAGAAATCTGTTTGGCATTTCAATCTGAGTACTGATTGAGACATTTTAGAGCAGGGGTGTCAAACTCAATTTCATTGCAGGCCACATCAGGGTTGTGCTTGAGCTCGGGGAATTGAGGTGGACATGGTGGGCATGGCCAGCTTGACATCACTCCTGTTGAGGGCACCTGTGGTGACCCAAGAGCTCTGCCAGCAAAAACAGGCTCCCGAGCTCCATTTTCGACTGCCACCACCTCCTGCAACCCTCTGGTGAAAATGGAGGTCCGGAGGGCCACATGCTCTTTCCCCACAGGCCAGATCTAAGTACCCTGGGCCTTGAGTTTGACACCCCTGTTTTGATTACTCGGAGATAAGTCCTCTATTGAAGCAAACATTCAAAACTAAGCTGAAAAATCAGGCATCTTATTGTTACTTTTGTCATCATTAATATTGTTGCTATGGTTATGAACAAAATTTAAAGCAAGTATTTGATGTCACCATTAAGTATTTAAATGTCTTCATAACGCATTCTGGATTCAGCTACTGTAACTTCAAGACCTCCACTTGAGATGTATGAGGAATTTCAAATGTTACCGTGGTACCATAACATATATCTATCAGCTGAAAAGACTGACATCTTCTGATTGTTACACCAAAGTAGACTTACCTAGACCCAAACCTATCATTGTTACTAAGGAGCCTTCACTTCAAATTCCATCCATATAAAAACCTATGTTTGCAATCATTTCATTGTTAGTTGATTGAAAAGCAAATTATCTGAACCAGATAATATTAATACTGATTTCTCTTATTGTTGATGTTGCAGGAAAGCACCTTTTGTGTTAGAAGCCTTCTGATTCCTACAGAGGTAATTTTTCAAGAGACATGAACAAGTAGGTACCATGGCTGTAATTTAATAGTATCAGATCAAAATTTTGATAGCAATGATGATATTAATTAAATATATCTAATAATACTCTTTCAGCTTCTCAGATTTACATATACATTATAATTATAAAGTATTCTATTTTGTGGCAGTATATAAAATAGTGTTTTTACTTTCTATGTTTTATTACTAGCCACTAACAACAATTCCCATATTAAGATGTATTATGTATCTATCTATCATCCCTTATTTTTTTTACTTTTTAAGCCTCCATAATAATAATCTTGACTTCTAACATTAACTTATAGATATTAACTATAATAGCTTCTATCGTATAACAGTATGCATAATAACATTTCCTCAATTTTTAATTTCTAGCTCTATTTTTTAGTCTTTACTAAAACAAATCCCATCTTAAGATGTATTCTATAACTATCCATCATCTCTTGCCCCAAGTTATTTTCTTTTTCATTACATCCCCAAATATGGTTCATTTTTCATACCAGCTTCCAATCCTACCTACTGACTGGCCGACATACCTACCCACCTACCTACTTACCTACCTTGGAAACTACAGCTGTGCGTGGACTGGATGTAATACGATTCATATACACAGGAAGAGACACACAGTGAATGTCTTCCTTTTTTTCTAATATGCTACATTGAGGATAGCAAAAAATAAAATAAAATAAAATAAAGAGCTTTTTGTTGCCAGTTTCCTAGGAAGGCAATAGATGAATTGATATTAATCTATGTACTGCTAGGTTGGGGTCAAGTATCCTGCCTGCAATTCCAGTATATTACATCAGTGAAACAAAAGCAAAACAAAGTAAAATATGTCCCATATTAAGGTAGTAGGCCCTTTGATCATTAGTCATGAGAAGCTGAAAGAAACAGATGGCATCTCTTGGGGTTTAAGTTCCTAGCTACATCTGAAGTTGAAGAGCGTGATAAGATTTTTACTCCTTTTGTTTTAAACAGCTGCCATTAACTTTGATAACTTAAGCAATTCTGAAGTACTATTATAGAGTTTCTCCAGTACCTGGAGTAATTCTA
Organism: Rhabdophis nuchalis; assembly: GCA_039707465.1. Taxonomy (NCBI): domain Eukaryota; kingdom Metazoa; phylum Chordata; class Lepidosauria; order Squamata; family Natricidae; genus Rhabdophis; species Rhabdophis nuchalis. The sequence continues at coordinate 11,674,390 of CM077658.1, forward strand.
GCTTCATTCAGCTTAAAAGATATCATTAGATCATATCCTTTAAATATTATATTTTGCTATGCCAGGAACTGCTGAAAACATGATGTAAAAGAATTTATGCAGTGGCTATTTTAGAGTTATTTATGAGAGGTTTGCCAAGTATAGGGCGGGCTAATTATTAGGAGGATACACATTTTGGAGTCTCTGCAGGTGACTTTCTATATCTTCCCTTTCTACAGGTGTATTATTTCCTTCTATCTTTCTTCCCTCCTCACTTTATATTTACATTCCAGTCCTTCATTTGGTTTGTGTATTTGAGCAGCGTAAATGGTAATGGTTGAAAAAAAAAATGTTCCAATTTTTTGGTTGGAACTAATTGTTGGTTGAAAGGAACAAATGATATGATGTATATTTAGCCTTTTTTTAAAATTATTTTTTCTAAATTATCTATCTTTGATATTAAGAATAGATCAGAGTGACAGAAAGTGTGAAAAAGGGATGCATTTAATACTATTGCTCATGCTCAATAAAGAGTTTGTCATGGTTGCCCCTTTTTATATCATTTTATATGTAGTATACTATATATAACTATATATCTTTAGTTAAAGTGTTTGAGGAAACAGTGTACACAAATATTGTTCTTTCCAGGATTCATTTATCCTTTTTATTCCATCCCAGTGTGGTTTCATTCTGTTGGAGCCAATGAGATTAAATATGTCAAACCATGTACTGGTAAAGGTAAACACGTGTGGGGAACCTTTACTTCTAGGGGTGGTGCTCTAGGGGTGGTGATCATCTCTATTTCTAAGCCAAGGAGTGAGTGCTGTCTGAAGACATCTCCATGGTCATGTGGCCAGAATGACTAAATGCACAAGGAACACAAAGCACTGTTACCTTCCCAGCAAAGGTGGTTCCTATTTTTCTATTAGCATTTTTACGTGCTTTCGAACTGCTACATTGGCAGAAGCTCGGACAAGTAACGAGCTCACTCTGTCACGTAGCACTAGGGATTCGAACCGCTGAAAACTGCTGACCTTCTAATCAACAAGCTCAGCATCTTAGCCACTGAGCCACCACGTCCCTATTACATTTATAGTTGGTAGCAAATCTTAATTAAGGTAAGTTTCAAAGTGATGTAGTAAAAATGTTGGAAATATTTGCTTATCTAAACTACCTAGGAAAATAAGAATGGGTGTGCATAATTGTTGCCTAAAGTTATTCATTTAGAGGGTGTTATCTCCTTCCTTCTTCTTTCTTTCTTTCTTTCTTTCCTTCTTTCTTTCTTTCTTTCTTTCTTTCTTTCTTTCTTTCTTTCTTTCTTTCTTTCTTTCTTTCTTCTCTTTGGAGCTGATAACTCCCACCCATCCCCGTCATCGCAACATAAAAATATAGGATGACTGGAAAGTGGAAGTTACTGAAATGTCTATTTTAAAGATAATGTGTGCTTAGCAATCTTGTTTCAAGGCTTTAGATGAGAGAGAGAGAGAGAGAGAGAGAACAACAACCCCAAGTATTATTCCCCTTCTTTAATGTTATAGCCAGCAAAAGAAATGGCAGCAAACAAATGTTTTCGTTTTGTCAAGCGCCTTATTTGTTTGCGTTTCTGGGTGAAATATCTTTGAAACACCCTGCTGGTAGAAGTTCAGTTTTATTGCCTCATTTTGCAAGATGGAAGAGATGGTGGAGCGCAGCTTCTGACTGAGTAACAGATTCTGATGGTTATTAAACAGCTTATTGCAGATTCACAGAGGTGGGGGAGTTATGTGGTGAGAAATAACTTATATCACCAAAGCTATGCAGAGCATTTACAAGAGGCAGCTCACAAGACGTTAGAGTACAAATAAAGCAATTTCTCTTTGAATGGTTAAAAAGTCGCTCCGTTACTTCTCAGAATCATAAAGGAACCATTCTGGCATCTTTGTTGTTGTTTCCATTTTATTATGTTGTTATAAATCTTGATGCTTGAAACCTTGTAACGTTTTAACACAGTGACATTTATGGAATATAATTAAACATTATTGACATTCTATTATTTAGGTAACTAAGGGTATTGAAAATAGAGATGGGGAAAATGTATTCTATCAATATTGCAGCCTTTGTCTCCTACCTGTGTATTCCTTTCCACTGCAAACTGTGATAGTAACCAAAGTCTCAAATCTCTCCCAGTGGAAATTAGACTCAAATTCCTTACATACTTATTACTCAGCTCTTCACTTCCAAAAGTGTTCTCCAGAGGAACTAACAATTAAAGTTAATATTAGCATTCTTCTGTTCTATAGAAAGACCCACTGGGAATAATAATAAGACAAGATGTAGTAACAATCCAAGGTGATATCCCTAGAAATGACATTGTATGTTAGATATAAAAGAGGAATATGCCAATGGGAACTTACAGAAGTTCTTCTGTTCCTTGATTTGGGACAAAATATATGCAAACCTATTTTCCCACCAAGTATTTTGTAGACCCATTCACTTCAAATGTATATTATCTTAGATTTGTTGTGATTGTATTCCAAGCAACTAGTATGTATTTGATTTATAGCCGTATTCTTGAAATGCATTCCTTATATTGCATAGCTTCTCCCTTGGAGGGGTATACTTGTGTCTTAAAAATTGCTTCCAGGAAAAAAATATATAAATGCAAAATGAACTTCATTCTCCCCGATATGTCTTTTTCCCTCGTCTAGAAAAAACAGAAGCTCTTGTTAAGGTAGGGTTCCCCCGCACATATGTGCTAGTCATTTCTGGCTCTAGGGGTGATGCTCATCTCCATTTCTAATATGAGACATCTCCATCGTCATGTGGTCGGCATAACTAAACACCTAAGGTGCATGGAGTGCTGTTACCTTCCCACCAAGGGTGGTCCCTATTTTCTACTTGCATTTTTTACATGCTTTTGAACTGCTACGTAGGTTGGCAAAAGCTGGGACAAATAACGCGAGCTCCCTCCATTATGCAGCACTAGGATTCGAACCGCTGAACTGCTGACCTGATCAACAAGCTCAGTGTCTTAGTCACCACATTGCTAAACTGAATTCTTGCATGGATGGTTAAAATCCATTTTAAAGGAAGTGATTGATGGAGGTATGTTTGCGTTTTGCGTGTAGACAGAGAGAGGTCCCATTCCCAATGCATTTTTTTTTTGAACCATTAAATATATTTTGCAGAAAATTGGAGAATGTTAGTTCATAGTTCTGATTAGCTTCACTTACAAGAATTGAGTGAGTACACCCAAGAGCAGGATTTAGAATTGTGTATGATTAGTATATTTTTTAATTAAGAGCTTGATCCTGTGTCTGCTCTGTGCCTGTACTATCAGTGATTTCAATTACCAATGAACCATGTACTCAGCATTTCTGTGACTAAGCCCCAAAACAAATTAAAGAGATGAGCCTCTCGTATGGTTTTCAAAAGGATAGACTCTTGCAAACTTTAGAAGTGAAATGAGATTATCTAAGATCTGCCAGATTTATTCATGCTTGAGGCTCTGTTAAGAGTCCACCACATTAAGGGCTACACCGTGTTCTCAGTACTTCATATTGTTCCAAACGCATCTTGTGCCATGCTACTAGTCTTACTTGTGTTCCGATTCATTTGCCATATACTACTGTTGTGGGGATCCTAGAAATTACTGGTTGTGTTTTGTCCCTATTTTTCCCCTTTTGAAGATAAAGATTTTTTTCAGTACAAAGATAACCCTTGGTGACTATTCATTTTATTTATTTATTCGAATTTATACCCCGCCCTTCTCCTTGTTAGGGCCCAGGGCGGGACTATATGGACATGTACTTTTTTTTGGCGGGAATATTGATCTGGTTTGTCACTGCCTTCTTCTGGGAAAGGTGTGTTAAATTTCCCGTCTAACCAACAGCACGGAAGTCTTGTGATTTCTCAGCTGAGCCCTACCAGATCCAGCCCAACTCCAGCTTATTTTGGGATCAGTCATTTTTTTCGATAAAGTATCTGTCAGTTTCTTCTCTATACAATACTTCTTTAGGCTGCCTCCTGCTCCTCCCCCCTCTTCCTCTTCTTCCTCCTCTTCCTCTTCCTCTTCCTGTTCCTATTGCATTCTGTTGTTTTTCTTGGGATTAAATACTACTACTACTACTACTACTGCTAATAATAATAATAATAATAATAATAATAATGGGAGCTCACTCCGTTATGCGACGCTAGGGATTCGAACCACTGAACTGTTGACTTTCTAATTGACAAGATCAGCGTCTTAGCCACTGAGCCACCGCATCAGTGGTGGGTTTCAAAAAAATTTAGAATAGGCCACACCTACAGACTCTGTAGGTGTGGCCTATTTTGTGGGCATGGCTTGGCAGTCATGTGACTGGGTGAGAGTGACCAACTTGTAAAATGTGGTGAAACTCATTTAACAATGCTCTTGCTTAGCAACCAAAATTTTGGGCTCAATTGTGATAAATTCTTTCTCTTTCTTTCTTTCTTTCTTTCTTTCTTTCTTTCTTTCTTTCTTTCTTTCTTTCTTTCTTTCTTTCTTTCTTTCTTTCTTTCTTTCTTCTTTCCTTTCCTTTCCTTTCCTTCTTGTTGGGTCACCAGCAGCGGTGGGGCAGACTTACTTCCGGGTCCTCTGGTGGAACCTCCTCTCACCGGCTCTCTGAATTTCACCATCCGGCTCTCACGAGTAGGTGCAAGCCTGCAGAAACCCACCACTGCACCGCATCCCTAAAGGTTAAGTAGGTGGACAAAAATACCAGTTCCAAACTAAACATCTGCTGGTTGTGCAACCAACCATAGCAACAGCAGCAGCAACAAAACAACAACATTATATTGTCTGATTGTGCTGTCTGACTATGCTGTCTGACTCTGAAAGGAAAAGTCAGAGGTTAAGAAGGCTGCAGCCCACTGAAAATAATAGTGGTACAGCTGACATGCAAGATATTGACACCCGCCCACACAAATTTTGACAACCTTGTCACTAAATATATGCAAGATTGTCTCACTCTGCCCACAAACATTTCTTCAAAACCTTCTTCTTTGTTGAAGTTATTTTTAATGCTGCTCTTTTATAAGACTGAGCGAGAACTGATAGGAGAAAATGCAAATTAATTTACTTTCAGCTTAAGTATATTTTACAGCTGATCATACATGGGAGAACATATTTCCCCATTATAGCAGCAATACAAAGGCTAAAGTATTTTGGGGTTCTCAAGGCAACAGTGGATATTACATTTGCTATACATAGACTATAATGGATATTCCTGATGGATGGAGGAAGCCATGCATTATAGGGCTAGAAGGAATTTTTGCATTCATTAGCGTTCTTAGAATGTTCTCTCTGCGCCAACTTAGAAAGTTCAAACTGCTATCAAGCTACTGATACAGTTCTACAGAAGAATGATTAAGTCTGTCATCTGCACCTCTATAATTGTTTGGGTTGGTTCTGCAACCCAACAAGACAGACACAGACTTCAATGGATAATTAGAACTGCAGAAAAGACCATTGCTACCAACCTGCCTTCCATCGAGGACCTGTATACTGCACAAGTCAAAAAGAGGGCTGTGAAAATATCCACAGACCCCTCACATCCTGGACATAAATTGTTTCAACTTCTCCCCTCGAAACAACACTCTAGGGCACTGCACACCAGAACAACTAGACACAGGAACAGTCTTTCCCCGAATGCCATCACTCTGCATAACAACTAATTCCCACAACACTGTCAAATTGTCTATTAAGACTGTATTACTATTCTTCTTCTTTCCTAGTACCTATCTCTTCCCACTTATGACTATAACCATGTTGCTTGTATCTTTCAAATGTATAAAGTTTTATTAGTTTCCTAGCATTATTTAATTGCTTATTAGTAACCTATGACTATCACTAACTGTTGTATCATATGATTCTTGATAAATGTATTCTATTCTATTTTTCTTTATGTAGACTGAGAGCATAGGCACCCAAAGACAAATTCCTTGTGTGTCCAATCACACTTGGCCAATCAAGAATTCTATTCTGTTCTGTTCTATTCTATTCTATAGCATGATTTAGCCTTAACATCTCCATTCCAGGAGAGACTTCCTATTATAAAAATGTGTATATGCTGTACATTAAAAAAAGTGGGGGGGGAAAAACAACAAAAAAGAAGTGATCCCATATCCATTTCACAGACCGGTTTGAAAAAAGCAGGAAACAGATAAATATGGGTGCATATTTCTTGTTTGGTTTTTCTGGTCTGCTTTGCCTTTTTATGATCTAGAAGACAGAAAATGCAGTGAAATGGGTGAAAATATTTCTGTTAGTGCTCAAGGTTGTAACTCCCTGCTTCTCCTCTTCCTATAGAATGCAGCACATATGTTTTAAATGGGCCTGAACTAAACCTTATTACTCTTTTTGGATTTCTTAAATTCATGCGGTAAAATAAATAAATAAATGGGCACATTACCTTGACAGTGACAAGAGTGAGCATGATATTGGAATACAAAGCTAAGAATGATAATATGCAATAATTATTTTATTGATGTGCAGGGAATGAATTATTCATGGCTTCAAAGTATCTGTGGATAATTCTAATTACCTGCTTTTAAAGTATATGAGATCCATTGCAAATACATTAACAATTTTGATTGCACACCTGCTACCTTTTTTTTTTTCCTTTTTTTTAGCAGTGAGCAGGAACCTGTAACAGCCGTGCTCCAGGATGAAAATGACGGGAACTTGGAATGTATATGGGATACAGAAAGAAGAGTAAGTTTTCTTTCCCGCTAATTATGATTTGGCTAAATTGGATTCCATCACAGTTATATGTATCATTCAGCATATTTGTACACTGTGCAAACAATAATACTCGGAGAAAAGCAACTTCTTCAAACTCTGTGACTCTTTGCTTTAAAAAATGAAACACTACAGTTGTGAGATATGTGTTGCAACCATATTGCTTTCCCCTTTATCTCTATTGATTTCCTTTGCTGATGTTGATGTTCATAGCTGTACTTGTTGTTTTGTACATGTTTGACAAACAGACAGACAGACAGATAGATTCTGAACTGTCAAGTATGTGTCCTATAATATTGTAAGGTGCCCTTATAAGGCAGTGGTGTGTGTATGTGTTTGCATGGCCAATCACAAACCATATGGAAGGGAATGGGAGGGGAGAGAAGGAGAAGAGAGGGAAGGAAGGAAGGAAGGAAGGAAGGAAGGAAGGAAGGACTATATAAGGCCAAATATCTATCTAATATAACTTTTTTTTACTGGATGCCACATTACTTCCATAGTACTTTTCTGGTCATCATATGATTAGAGTGGAGAAAGGGTAATTTGGGCACAACCCAGAGACCAGATTGCGGTCTCTACAATTTGATCAAGGGTCAGATATTAGCCTATAGCCCCATAAGATCCATCTCTCATTTTGACTAATGTCCCATTTTCTGAATGGGTTATGGGATTCCAGATGGGAGAATTGAAAGCATTGTTGTTGCTTCTTACAAAGTTCAATTGAAAATTTATATTACTGACAGTTCTCTGTGAATATGGTGGCCCCACGTAGATATAACAACAAATGTCTACAGATAAAACCATTCATAAATTTGTCTAATCCAATTTTATATCCCCAGGCCCATCAAGACAGACTATGAATTCCATTAGCACTGTGTAAAGCAAGAGATATATATAATCTGCATCAACATAACATCATTTTCATTGGATGACACCCAATTTTTATGATAGAGAGAAATGTATAATGCAATACAAAAAATTTACAGTCACCATTAAAGCCTAGAAATATTGAACAACAGAAAGCAGATCTCAAAAACAAAACATCATTCTGCTCTTCAGCCTCTCTGTGGAAATTTGGCTCTGCTTCAATCTAAAAATCAGTGTGAGATCAGAAAAAAAATCTCACACCTTTGTTTTTCAATGTCAAGCTAAGCAATTTAGTTGTGGGAACTGTAGAGTGAAGCCCATGTGACATCAGTAGCGATGGTTTGTTTAACATAATGGGTGAAATCCATTCAAAATTCTTATTATAAAAAAAATGTCTAGGCAAAATTTAGTAATCTATTCTAAAATATTAATGGTAATATTGCAAATATGTGCTAATCATTCCCGTCTCTAGAGGGCGGTGCTCATCTCCATTTCAAAGCCGAGGAGCCAGTGCTGTCCTAAGACATCTCCATGGTCATGTGGCTGACATGACTAAACGCTGAAGGTGCACAGAACGCTGTTACTTTCCCACCAAAGGTGGTACTTATTGTTCTACTTGCATTTTTTACTTGCTTTCAAACTGCTAGGTTGGCAGAAGCTGGTAACGGGAGCTCACTCTGTTATGCAGCACTGGGGATTTGAACCGCCAAACTGCCGACCTTTCTGATTGACAAGCTCAGCGTCTTAGCCACTGAGCCACTTATGTAATAATCTACTGTACTGCAAAATTACAATTACTCAGTAAGAAATTTGCTGAGGTATCTACAACCTAAAGTAGAGACATTTTCACACAAGTTTCAAGTGTCCTTCCTTAAAGTCTGTTGAAAGCAGGGATGAGCAACTTATTTTAGTAGAAGACTACAGTATGAAGTGGATAGACATCCCTATATGTTGTCTACCCATTGAGCATGGGATCCTTGCTTTGTTTTTTGAACACAGGAAAAATGGTTACGTCCAGGTGACGGCCAATGTCTCACGGAGGGAATAAAGGTTATGGTCCTGAAAGAGCCTAATGCATGTCCCATCCTTATGATATTGTATCCAGCCAATTTGATTAACTACTACCTATGTCTAGTTTAATGAAAAGAAGGACTAGGGGTGACATGTTAGCAGTGTTTCAATACCTCAGGGGTTGCCACAAAAAAGACGGAGTCAAGCTACTCCCCAAAGCACTTGAAAGCAGGTCAAGAAGCAATGAGTGGAAACAAATCAAGGAGAGAAAAAAATCTAGAACTCAGGAGAAATTTCCTGACAGAACAATTATTGAGGGGAGGTGCTTGCCTTCAGAAGTTGTGAGTGCTCCAACACTGGAAGTTTTTAAGAAGAGATTGGACAATCATTTACCCACAATTGTATACAGTCTCCTGCTTGAGCAGGGGGTTGGATTTGAAAAACCTCCAAAATTCCTTCCAAGTCCATTATTCTGTACCTAATCTCCCAACTTTTCTGTTTGATAAAACATACTTTAGTAAGTGATGGACCGTCAGCTAGACAGCATTCTAAAAAAAAAACCTTGATAATCTGATTGTCTGAAATAGTGAATGATTGGGATCCAGATGGGGAGAGCTCTGAATCTCTGATTTAGCTTGCCTTCAAAGATTCTGGTTGCGCCACCTCTGGAGGCTTATAAAAAGTGACTGGACAGTCACTTGTCTGAAATGGTATAGAATCTCCTTCTTGAGCAGAGGGTTGGGATAGAAGATCTCAGAGGTCCCTTCCAGCTCTATTCCGATTCTGATTCTAACTTTTTGGATCTCTCGACACTAGTTCAACACACACTGTGGACATGTTACTCTTATCTTAAGTTGTAGTGTTGTAATGTTGATATGTATACAGTGGTACCTCGGTTCACGAACTTAATTCGTGAACTGACTCTGTTCGCGATCCGAATTGGTCGTGAAGCGAGGCACAATTTCCCATAGGGTTCAATGTAAATCTGGTTAATCCGTTCTGACCTTGTTTTTTGGTCGTCCGCGGCTCCGGTTCGTGAAGTGAAACGGGGTTCGTGAATCCGAGCATTTTTACGAACTTTTCTGTTCGTGAAGCAAGGCGTAGTTCGTGAAGCGAGACGTAGTTCATGAAGCGAGGCGGAGTTCGTGAAGCGAGACGGAGTTTGTGAAGCGGAGCATTTTTTTTACGAACTTTTCCGTTCGTGAACTGAAATGGTGTTCGTGAACCGGAGCACATTTTTTGGAAAATTTCTGTTCGTAAACCGAATTGGTCGTGAACAGAGGCGTTCGTGAACTGAGGTACCACTGTATTTGATAATGTGGGATCTTTAACTATCATTCCGATTTTACGGCATCCAAATCCAATTAATTAACATTCACCCAAAGATCAGCTTGACAGTTGCAATAATGTTTCTAGGTTTTATATTTGTTTTTCTGTTCTTTTTCCACTGGGGAAAAAAAATCGCACAGCTGGAATTTGCTAGCGTGATTTAGGATGGGTGTTAAAAAAAAAAAAAGGCCAGAGGCTTCGCTTGGTATGGAAAATTGATATAAGAAAAAGAGTCCATGTTGCAGACATGAGGCTTCTAACACGATGATGAGGAAAGAGCTGGAGAAGGAAAATGCTTCTCTTTCTTTTATAACAGTTCTAATTGTGTGAAAGAAATGAATGCCTGAAAGGGTTTTTACTCTTTTGAACAAATGGAGCCAGTAGAATGGTTAACTCTCCACAATATGCTCGGCATAATCATTTTTTTTTTTAAAAAAGGCATGAAGCTCCCCGTGAATTAAAACACAAAGGGAGGTACAACTAAAATGGCAAAGAGAGAAATGGCTCCACATTCCAGATTTCACAGGAAACAGTTATGCTCTTATTAGCACAGCATAAATTTACAGGGACGTTTTGCATTCAGCAAGTTGATTTTCACAAATGATTCCCTCCCTCCCCCCCATATAAATGTTTCGTAGATGCACAGACATTAATACAGTTAAAGTTGCATCACTGATATGATTCATCTTTTGCGCAGAGCCTTGAGGAAGCACCTCCTATCTATTTTTAATCAATGTATGCATTATTTCTATCCAGCCTTTATTATAATTTTTTCCCCACAAATAAGTCAGAGTGGCAAACATATCTAATGCTCTTTCTTCCTCCTCTTTTCCCCATCACAACAACCCTATGGGGTGAGTTGGGCTGAAGGAAAGTGATTGGCCCAAGGCACCTATTTGTTTTATTTATTTAGGTTGCCAAACATGGTCAAGATAACAGGTATAAATACAAACATGGACATGAACGAAGGAAATGAGTACAAAGAAATGGGGACAGCAGGACAGGGACACGAGTCACGCTGGTGTGCTTATGCATGCCCCCTTTACGGACCTCTTAGGAATGGGGTGAGGTCCACAGTAGGCAGTTTAAGATTGAAGTTATGGGGGTTTGAGGATGTAACAACGGAGTCAGGTGGAGCATTCCGTGCATTGACCACTCTGTTGCTGACGTCATATTTTCTGCAATCAAGTTTGGAGGGATTTACATTGAGTTTGTATCTATTGTTTGGCCATATATTATTGAGGTTGAAGCGGAAGTAGTTGTTGACAGGTAGGACATTGTCGCAGACAATTTTGTGTACTATGCTTAGGTCAGACCATAGGTGGCGTAGTTCCGGGTTGTCCACGCCCCAAATTTCGAGCCAGGTGGCGTAAGGGATTCTATTGTGAGTGGAGGAGTGGAGGACTCTTCTTGTGAAATACTTCTGGACCCGCTCAATTGTATTAACGTGTGATGTACAGTGTGGATTCCAGGTAGATGAGCTGTATTCAAGAATTGGTCTGGCAAAGGTTTTGTATGCCCTAGTTTGCAGTACAATGTTACCGGAGAAGTAGCTTCACAAAATTAGGTTAACAACTCTTAATGCCTTTTTGGCAATGCTGTTACAGTGGGCTCTGGAGCTTAAATCATTTGAGATGAGTACTTCTAGGTCCTTGACAGAGTGAGTTTCATTGCCTAGTTTCATTGCTAAGGCAGGACTAGAACTCACAGTCTCCCAGTTTCTAGCCTGGTGAATTGATCACTAGACCAAAAGTGGCTCCCTATTTGGTATCAGTATGAATAATTAGGATACTTATGAAATGCTAGTGAGATATATTTTAGTTAGTTAGTTCCGTATCTATACTTAGATGATTCCAACACCCAAGAAAGCGGACGAATGTATTTGACTAGTAGAAAATCGTTTTGTACTGTTAATTAATTCTCTTAATAGATAGGATCCCAAGCTGCCTTTGTTTGATTATTTGTCCTAGAACTACAGTGAAAAATCCACAAAGTCTTTGTCCTTGACATTCTTTATAAGGAAGATGTTATATTTCTCCACAAAGGCAAGAGGGTAAATCTGTTTTCTGACTCTGTTCCTTCTTCATTAGAAAGAAACAGCGAGTCATTATTATTCCTATTAAGTATTTTCAGCTCAGTTCAAATGCCCTTCTTCTGAATGCTCATATATTACTCCATTCCATCAATTTACTACTCATTTCTTTAAAATTTAAAAACAAAAGCATGATCTACATTTTTAAAAGATTAGATTCTTTTAAAGAAATCCTGAAAATTCTGCAGCAACTGTCATGGGAATTTTAAAACAAATTATACAGTGTTCGTTGTTGTTGTTGTTGTTGTTATTATTATTATTATTTTAAAATTGGTATAACTAGTCTTCTAGATTCATTTTTCTACAGCGGCACCTGTTATTTGCATTCTTCTTCAAAGCAACTTTATCTAATCAATACATACATACACACATGCATATATATATGTGTGTGTGTGTGTGTGTGTGTTAGTTTTATGAGCTGATCAATAAATTAAATTAGAGAGAGACCAGGATAGATCTATTTCTCTAATTTAATTTATTGATCAGCCCATAAAACTAACACACATATCTAAAATATTATACAACGTAATTCTTGGCTTGCTGTCTGGATGGTCTCTAGTGATGAGCCGAAAGGCAGGAAAGGAAACAGTATGTCTCCTCCCTTAATTGGGGCCTAATAACAGGTTGTTGTGAAACAATTACATATATACATACATACATACATACATACATACATACATACATACATACATACATACATACATACAGTTAATATCCCTTAAGCATCCCTTATTTTACTCCAATTGAGCTGTTATGTACATATTATCTTGAAAATGTTTCTTCAGTATATAATCTTTCCCTCTGTCTCCGTGTTTAGATAAGTTGATAGACAGAATAATTGTATACATATATATATATATAAATGGTAGATACTTCTAGGAAAGAGTAACCAATGGCAAGAGGCTCTGTTTATGGGGATGCTAGCTTTCCAATTTTACTCTATAAATTTCACATAGGTAAAATGAAGACATTGGATTATTTTATTTAATTATTTAATAAATAATTTAAATTAAATTTATTTAAGAAACGTAATTGATTTTTTTTAAAAAAGTTAAAGGATAACAGACAAGAAAAAGTTTGAGAAAGAGCAACAGTAAAAAGAAGAAGATAGAGGTTCAAAATGAATTTTTTGTGTATTTATTCAGTTGATATAGTCATCTATCTCACATTTCAATGATGCATATTATTTTATTTACATACTGTTTTGCCTTCTGATTCTTGCATATGCTACACTTTGCATTGCAAATGTGAAAAAAAAAAGCATTTGGCAAGCTGTTAAAGATATATATACACCATCCTGCTCCTACTCCCTTTCTTCTTCTTCTCCTGGTACCAGCATTGTTTATTAACTGAAAGACAGAATATTATTTTCTCCACTGATAGGTAGTTCCAAATTAAATCTCGATTAGATTAAACTTCTTCCCACTGCAGTAATCTAATGCCTTGTTATTCTCCTATAAACATCCTTTATTAATTCATGCTGTTTTCAGTAAATTTTCCAATAAATAATTACATTTCAGTTTTATACTCCTGTTCTAACAGTGCTTGGTAACAGCCAAAGGTATCCAAATAAAGCTAAATAAAATAGTACCTAAAATACACGTCCTTCTGAATTACTTTTACTCCAGGTTACGCAACAATCTGCTCTCCATTGAGATTATAAATGCAAAGAGAGGAAAGTGCCACGGTGTTTATTTTTTTAAAAAACAAAAAAAAATCGTGCATACTCATTGCAAGTACATATTCTTCAGCTACAAACATTTTATTACTATTTTTTTAAAAAAGCTGAAGATGTAGTGGATTTCATTTTTTTTTTATAAAAAGGAGATGAAAGTGATGGAGATTAGGTAGAAGATTCCATTTCCTAATTGTATATTCTCCCTGATGCTTATCTTAGCTATCTTTTTTATTCATCTTAATGTTTTTACTTTCTTGACGTTCGAATGATTTTAATCTTTTAGAATATTGTTTTATCGTCTTGTAAGCCACCCTGAGTTGCACGGCGGCGGGATGGATAGAGAATAAATGTAATAAAGAAAGAAAGAAAAATTCTGCATTACTCTTTTGCTACGGGGTGGTTGTACTCCTTGATCAGGGGCTCTTAAGCTTCAGTTAGTCCTCGGCATCATCTGTCAATCAGAGATGGTTGCATACTGTAACTGTTGCATTTATACTTCTGCAAGTGTGGATGTTTTATGCTAGGGGTCAAACAATGAAGAGCAGAAAGTCTCGGAAGAGGAAGTCAGATCAACCCGTCAACATACAGCAGAGGTCCCAAAACTTGGCAACTTTAAGACTTGTGGACTTCAACTCCCAGAATTCTCTGGCTGGAGAATTCTAGGAGTTGAAGTCCACAAGTCTTAAAGTAGCCATGTTTGAGGACCTCTGACATACAGGATGTATACCTCCACACAATGTGTAGTTAATTTGGAAGATGTGTATGATCATCTGCAATCTATGTTTACCCATCAACCCCTTTGTGGTGTAGGTGTGTGTCAAATTACTTGCAAGTCTAAATCAATCTTTACACGCTCATATTGAGCAAAAGCCAATAAGTAATACATAATGCATACATTACGCATGGCATCTTGGTCAAAACAGTCATTTCTGAAAGATACGTTGATATTAAAGTTGCTAATAACAGTCTTCAACTTTAATAAGTACTCTGCTTTGCCACATGGCATTCCAATCAAGATACATCCGAGTCAATTTTCAACTTCAGTGATTTGAATCTGATAAATTGTCATATCAGAAACATACCTTTATATTTTAAGCTATGCTACCGAGAAGAGCACAGATGTATGGAACAGACATTTGGAATCACAAATAATAAATCTGGGATTGGCTGTAAGAGAAAGCTAATACCCCTGGATTACAATTAGGACTGATGGTTTGTAAAGGAAAGGAAAGCATATTTTGGAGTAGCAATCAAAGAAAAGTAAGAAAGGGGAGATAGTTAGAGATGAGAGGGCAGTGAGAGAGGGAGACAGGGAGAGAGGGAAAGAAAAAGAGAGGGAGAGAGAGAGAGGAAGAAAGGGGAAGGGAGGGAGAGAGGGGGAGGAGGAGAGGGGGAGAGGGAAAGAGAGAAAAGGAGAGGGAGAGGGAGAGAGGAAGAAAGGAGAAGGGAAGGAGGAAGGAGGGAGAGAGGGAAAGAGAGAGAAGGAGAGGCAGAGGGAGAAAGGAAGAGGAAGAAAGGGGAAGGGAGAGAGGGAGGAGGAGAGGGAGAGGGAGAGGAGATGGAGAAGGGGAGAGAGTTTATTTCCTAAGAACATAAATCTAAAGAGAAGTTCTGTCTTTAATAATTAAGGATAATTGAAATAGATATATTCCAATATTTTAGTTTGAATGTTGGTGTTTATATTCATATAGAAGCTAGCATGCTATGGAATTTTTAAAGTCAGGTCAACTTGTCATTTTTCTGAAGTTTTTGATAACGTTTCAAGTATTTTCCATTACCAGGGAAAAAATGAGATCCTATTGATCTTTGTCCTCTCTAGAGCATCCTTTGTGCTTCTGTGTGTGTTTGTTGATGTTTGCCTGTGTGTTTGCTGTAGCACCATAATGATTCATTTCAGGTGAAAAAATGAGAATAGTGACTTCCCATTCTGCCCACAAGAGATACCATGTCTTTCTTTCCCCTGTTTTATGACTATAAATGTTCTCGTTTGAAACTTTATCACAAACTGGTGTTCTCTGCTAAACAGAAAAAGGCAGGCAGTCCTCTGTTTTAACATTTCATTTTCATTTCATTTTATTTGATTTATATACCGCGCCTTCTCCATCGAAACAGACCCAGGGCGGTGCACAGGAAATTAAAACCAATAAATAGTATACAATACAATAAATATGAATAAAAAGAATTAAATTAAGGGCCTGTGCTAAAATTCCCACTAAAAACCCAACGTCCATTTACGAATGTGGCAGGAGCTAAATAACAATCCGATCTAAGCGTTAAGCAAGACCAGATTGCTGAAAAAAGTAAGTCTTGAGTGAATGGCGAAAGAGGGGAAGGTCCGTGATAGTGCGAAGTTCGGGGGATAGGTCGTTCCAGAGGGCTGGCCCTGCCACAGAGAAGGCCCTACCCCTGGGCACAGCTAGCCGGCATTGACCAGCGGTTGGTACGCTAAGTAGGCCCTCTCTGTGGGAGTGTAGCGGCTGCAGGGAGGTATGCGGCAGGAGACGGTCCCGCAAGTAGCTAGGCCCCGAGCCATGGAGTGATTTGAAGATGGTGACTAGCACCTTGAAGCGCACCCAGAAGGCTACCGGTAGCCAGTGCAGCTCGCGCAGGAGAGGTGTTACATGGGAGCAGTGAGAAGCTCCCAGAATCCCCCGCGCAGCCACATTCTGCACCAACTGGAGCCTCCGGATGCACCTCAAGGGGAGCCCCATGTAGAGAGCGTTGCAATAGTCCAAGCGAGATGAACATAGCAAAATGATGAAATTTCTTTCCAATTTTGAGAACTGTTAGCAGAACGGCCGAATAATATCCCTGTGTCCACTAACCTTACTGGGTTCAGAAGGTACAGAAGATTTAGCAGTAGAAAAAAACATTAGAAAACAACTCTAAACAACTCTCCGTCAAACACAGCAGGAGAAATCCGTACAGGGTAATATTCACAGAACACAATTTAGACAAGAAATCTTATCAAAGGCATTTAGCTACACTAGTTTACCTACAACATTTGTACAAAGGTAATTAGATCTGAAACCTGGGTTTGGCATTTTGAAGGATGCTCCATTTAGTCATGCTCTTGCTGTTCTAACATCCTCAGAGATAATTGTGGTATCTGCTAACTGCTTGAAGATTACATTTGAATGACACTGACATTTGAGTACTGATAGAAGGGCACAAACGGAAGCTAAACACAGAAAAGAAGGTGTTTATACTAGCAGTTGGATTTCATGATGATGGATTTCATTTCATGAAAATGGCCTAGAAGTTGAAGCTGGCTTAGAATGAGTTGGCCACCCTGGGTCCTAACAAGGAGAAGGGCGGGGTATAAATTCGATAAAATAAAAATAAAATGATTTGGGAGATATCGCTGTCCTGGACTAAGCTGCAGGTGTCCTTGAAAGATCAAGAGTTGATTTTTGGGGATCCTTCCGGATCGAGTATTCGTGCTGAATAGTATAACATCGGTGTCAAAAAGAATCAGTAACATTTTAGCTGAATAAAGCATAGAGGGAAAATAATAATTTTTAATTTAAAGTTTTGCAACTTCAAGATTTGGTGAAGATCTTCATGGAGTTGAAAATGGCCTAGTAGTTGAAGCTGGCTTAGAATGAGTTGGCACTTAATGCCCATTGTTGAACCAATGGTTATTAATTGCTGCTTTTCAGAGCCCAAATTACAGGATTATATAAATTCTCAAGTTTCTTAAAATTCTTCTCCAATATGTCCTACAATCTTAGAGCAGACATCTGTTGCAAATTCCATCATTGATGGGATTGACAGCAGTGGTTAATCCTTTCTTCTTAATGATGGGGCCCATATTGTGGAACAAATTACAATAATATTGCAGTTGAAGTGCATGGTTAACACGTAAGACTGTTACTTCTACACTTTTTCAGTCTTTCTCCTTCCTTCCTTCCTTTCCTCCCTCCCTCCCTCCCTCCCTCCCTCCCTCCCTCCCTCCCTCTCTCCTCCCTCCCTCGCATTTATCTATTTCTTTTGCTTTGGCATGCATTTAGTTGCAAAGATTGATCCATTATAATACATCATCTAATTTTGTGATATTTGCCATCATTTCAAATTCCAAAAAAAACTTTAGATTTATCATAGTTATTTGAGGCACTTGCTTCAATATTAATTGTATTTTTCATTATTATTTAAGCAGCCTTGTCCACCCCAGGGGTAATTCAACAGCATATGAAGAAAATCAGAGAGTCCATAAGGAGAGGTTTTGCTAAGCTGTTTCAACAGCTTTGAAGTGAATTGCAAAATGTCAAGCTATAGAAATTTGTGCAGATAAATATGTTTTCCTCCAAATTAGTTTGCAAAGCTTTTGTCCATCCTAGACATTTTCAGTCAATCCTAAATTTGTTATGTATCTAGTTTGATACTGAACAGTTATGCTACAGCACCTCAAAGCCTAAATTAGTAGTTAGACTGAAAATGAAACAAGGTAGGGTTTTTTTCCTTCATTTTTTTTCTTTTTTTCTAAAAAAAAGGTGGGGGGAGAAGGTGGGTGCATTAAAGAAAAAGTAGAAAGAGACCATTTCTTTTCTTGGTACTTACTTTAATTCCCTCAATAAATGAAAACTGCATTACCCGTTACTATATCCTTTATTTTATTATACATTAAAATCAACAGTGTCCTTGATGATGATGATGATGATGATGATGATGATGATGATGATGATGATGATGATGATGATAATAATAATAATAATAATAATAATAATAATAATAATAATAATAATAATAATAATAATAATAATTTATTTTTATATACCGCGTCCTCTCCCCAAGGACTCGGAGCAGTGCACAGGGAAAAAATTAAAACACATAAAATATATATACAAAAATAAATACAATAGAGTAAAAACAGATTAAACTTAATTGTCCCTGCACTAAAATCCCCATATTAAAACTAATGTTCCCTAAACCCTAAAGGTAGAGACTAACCTAGGCCGGCCAAGCAGAAAAGTATGTTTTTAATTTCTGACGGAATGAGCGGAGGTCCGTGGTTGTTCTAATGTCGGGGGGAAGGTCGTTCCAGAGGGCTGGGCCCACCACAGAGAAGGCCCTTCCCCTGGGCGTCGCCCGCTGACAAAGTCTAGTGGACGGCACCCGAAGTCCCTCTCTGTGGGAGCGAATCGGCCGTGAGGATGTATGGGGCAGGATCCGATCCCGCAGATAGCTAGGTCCCGAGCCATGGAGCGCTTTAAAGATGATAACTTTAAAGATGATTAAAAAGTGTATATTTGTGTAGATGTGAGAGATGGTTGCATTGCCAAGATTTTAGAATATAGAGGTGCTACTCTGACATTAAAAGAGACAGATGTGCTACTAAAGACGCAAAACAACTATTAATATCAAAAGGAGATGATATATATATATATATATTCAGGTGATGTAAAATAGTTTGCATTATATTCTGCTGAAAGCACACACAGTAGTTACTTTCATAAGTGTGGATGAAGAATGATATTGTATAATTCTAGAAATGATGTGCAGAACCTGTTTGGTCTGTTCAAAATTATTTTTCTTCTGTTTCTCTTTATTTTTCTCCCTTTCCTTTTTCTTCTCTCTCTCTCTCTCTCTCTCTCTCTCTCTCTCTCTCTCTCTCTCTCTCTCTCTCTCTCTCTCTCTCTCTCTCTCTCTCTCTCTCCTCAATATAAAATATTCCTCCCATAACAAACTTTCACTGTCATACAAAATCATATTTTTTACTGATTTCTCAGCTCCTCCACAATGTTTCTTCTTTTAAACTTTATTCAGAATTACACCTTCATATTTCTCAGAATTTTATGTTTGAATATTGTACAGGAAACGGATCTATTATCTCTAATTTCATAGATGCTTTGTTTAAATTAATGATCCATTTCAGCCACCGTCCTTATTTGATACCTAACAATTTCTAGAGACTCCAATGTTCTTATGAAAAATAAGCACCATGAAAAAAGGAAATTGTTTTCTAAGGATATAATCAATTTTAAGTCTTCAAATCAGAATAAAATCTCATCCCATTTTATTGGAAGCATGAGAGGAAATTAAGGAAATCTAAAGCAGACATATATGTGTTCAGAATAAATAACTAAACCAAACTTAAAAGTAAAAGTCTACTGTGAATATATGTGCTCCAGGATAATTCTAACTGTTTTCCAAACGGTTGTGACTTGTTTGCCTTCAA
Source organism: Rhabdophis nuchalis (assembly GCA_039707465.1). Taxonomy (NCBI): domain Eukaryota; kingdom Metazoa; phylum Chordata; class Lepidosauria; order Squamata; family Natricidae; genus Rhabdophis; species Rhabdophis nuchalis. Next base: position 11,694,266 of record CM077658.1, read on the forward strand.
TTATTCAAGAGACATAGCTGTGTAACCCTGAAATCTGACATATATGAACTTTTTAATAGTTTTTTTGTTCAAAATATTTATGCAGCTTTGTGAACATAGTATATAATCTATGACATTTGCAGTCCTTTTGTAAACTGTGTTATTTCTAGTGTTCCTTCTTTGTATATTGAAGGATTACATCTCAGTGACTGGAACATATTTTTTTCAATACAAAAGATCACAGATTCAAGGCCTGGAATCTCCTGTTTAAAAAGACCAGTAATAGCATAGTCTTTATTGTCATTGTACAAAATAAATACAACGACACTGGTTAATAGATGCTACAAATATCTTATTTTAGAGATCACCTTTAGATTCCACCTAGAATCTTGATTATCTCTCCCCCATTAGAATAGGCAATAAAGATTTTTGTTCATCATTAGACAAAAGAGTTGTAAATCTGATTTCTCTCCATATAACCAGTGCATATGCAGCATCTCACAGAATGCATCATAAAAATAATTTTCTGTTATTCTCGTTGTTATAGGGACAGCTTTTGAACTGATTCCCACAATTGACATAATAATAGCATGTTAAAACAACTGAAGTGTCAGAAGTCACCATTCCCCCACCCAAAAAAATCCCCGTAAACCTTATATCAAACCAGGAATTGTAGAATTCCCTGTGCCCCTATTTTCCATAATGCTTTAGTTTTGGGTTTTCTGATACCCCATTTAAGCCTGGCGGATTAAATTTGACATGAAGCTTACCTCTCACCACAACGTTTAAAGCTGGCACTCACTTCTGTATTTGTAGTCTTCTCCTAAGCTCTCACACAACATGGAAATGAAAAAAGAAAGAATGTTTATTAATATGACAAAATATTAGTCAATCAAGTAACCTGTCAAGGTTAAGCAAATAAACTGTTCAAGGTAGGGCAATCAATGTAATATTACTGTGTTTCCCCAAGGTCTTATTTTCTTTTGACAAGCCAAAATAAGCGCTTGGCCTTATTTTCAGGGAGGTTGTATTATTTGTGAGGTGCAGGAGGCCCCTTTACCTCAGCCAGTGGCCCATGGGTCAGCTGATCCAGAGAGGGCCAGAAGTTATATCTGTTTCTGGCACACTCTCGCCAGCCTTGGTGTCACTGGACCGCATGCTCTTTTTGTGGCCACCTCTAAGAGTAGGGGCGCTGTAGTTAGGATTTGTGGGCGTGGCCTCCGCAAGGCCATTCCACATGCATGGCAGGATTCATGTGGGGCACATGGGCCATGTACCCCCCCTTCCCCTCCGGGAAATGTGTTTTAAATGTGTTTTTAAATATGTGTTTATTTTCAGGGGAGGGCTTATTTTAGTGCATGCACTCAAAAGCCTGATTGGGCTTATTATCCAGGGAGTTCTTATTTTGGGGAAAACAGGGCAGAGATGAATATGATCCTGTACTCATTTCTACATGTCCATTACTTCAAAAAACATAAAGTGACATTCATAACTTTCTTTGTTCCTTCTTTGGAAATTAACAAAAGAGCTAATAAACTGGTGCTGCTACACTTCATACCTCTTCTGAATTCAGGTGGATGGTAATTTTTACAACCTCCAGAAACACTTTGTATGCTTGTGTGTTTCTTGTCATGTAGGAACTTGGTAACGGGTCCCCAGAGTTTCAGACTGTTCACATTCCATGCATGGTGAATTAATGCCATAAATTCTAAGAAACGAAAGACTCCCGAAAGAGTCCGAAAACCACTGCTTCAACAGAGTAGCCTGAATCAAACTCTTGTGCTTTATGGTGGGGAATAGTCTTAGTAGGAAAGCCAAGTTGCCTTTGGACTAGGATAATTTTACATGAAGATGCACCAAGGCTTTGGGATACAATAGTGGAGTTTTGTGCTTATTTTGCTTTATCCTGTTACATTATACAATGCCATTTAATTATAATTTTTGAAGGCACTTCGGGAATAACTGTTATGTAACTTTAGTGTACAGACTGTTTTGAAAAGAACAGGTTTCACAAGCCTCAAATCTGGGAAAGGAAGGGATATTAGTAGATACTTTTATCACGGTCACTGATGTCCTGGTTCTATGTATTTGGCACATATACATTAGGTCTGCTGGAGCTGAACTGCAAAAGTGTTAATTACTGCTAGAGAATAGCAAAGAGATTCAATAATATTTTTCTAATTCTAATTTCTAATGTAAATTATTAGGGCAATGTGAGATTTTGCACGCTACCCTTGCAAATCTAATATCTTCAGTTATGACATTTCCTGACATTTTTAACCTCTGAGCTACTACACGTAGCTGATTTCTGATGTCTCATGCAAATGAAGGGAACACTATTTGCACTGCTCTCTGTGACAAGGCAAAATCAATATGTCAACAGCGGTAGCAAAAATGCCTATGAGTCGCATCCTATATGCAGCATAGTACAACACTATGCTCTAGTATTATTTGTTACTAACATCATATTGTAACAATGAAGGCTTAAAGAACTAAAAAATAAACTTGCACAAAAGGAGATAATCCTATAATCACAGAGTTGGAAGGATCTCCTTGGTGTTTGGGTCCAACTATATGTGCACAGCACAGAATGCATTAAGCCTCTTTGACAAATGTCTATCCAGCCTCTCCTTGAAAACCTCTAGTGAAAGAGAACTTAGCATGTGGTGTGGCATCCTGTTCCACTGGCTGACAGCTTGTACAAGCACAAGGCTCTTCTGCATTCCCACATGAGGGCCATCAGTTGCTGCTGTCATCATGAGTGCTTGGGCAGACTATAAAATAGGAGAGATTTTTTTTAAAAAATCCACTGCACCTTTTCTGGGGGGGGGGGGGGGGGGAAAGCTGTTGAGAAATCACAGGACAGATTTGGCACAACTTTACTTAAAACATCAATAAACCCAAACAAGCAGAGAAAGCCACAAGAATTTCCCACAATTCAGTAACTAAGATCAGAAGGGAATCTAAAAGATGAAACAAATAGTTTGTGTCTTGCATGTATCCCAAAACACAAGGTAGATAGCTTTCTCACCTACACAAAGAACTCCCAGATTTGTCTAAAACAAATCTGTTTTTGACTATTTTTGACTGCTATATCTTGCTGTTAAATCTTTTCAGGACATTTATTAGATTAGGATTTATTAAGAGGGCCATGGAGTCCTCTTGAAAAAATTGATTCTTTAGACAACATACTATATAGACCCAAATGTACTAGAACAGAACAGAACAGAATAGAATTCTTTATTGGCCAACTGTGATTGGACACACAAGGAATTTGTCTTTGGTGCAGATGCCCTTAGTGTACATAAAAAGACAACAAACATTCATCAAGGATCATAAGGTACAACACAATGGTAGTCATAGGGTACAAATAAGCAATCAGGAAACAATATCAACATAAATCGTAAGGATACAAGCAACAAGTTACAGTCATGCAGTCATAAATAGGAGGAGATGGGTGATAGGAATGATGAGAAGACTAATAGTAATAGTAGTGCAGCCTTAGTGAATGGTTTGACAGTGTTGAGGAAATTATTTGTTTAGTAGAGTGATGGCATTTAGGGGGGAAAAAACTGTTTTTGTGTCTAGTTGTCTTGGTGTGCAGAGCCCTATAACATTTTTTTCAGGGTAGGAGTTGAAACAATTTATGTCCAGGATGCAAGGAGTCTGTAAATATTTTCATAACCCTCTTTTTGACTTGTGCGGTGTACAGATCCTCAATGGAAGGCAGGTGAATAGTAATTGTTTTTTCTGCAATAAGAAGCCAAAAAGCATCTTCTCTGATAGACTTGGTTTTGTTAATGTTCAATTAATTATTTTTTGGGGGAGGGGGAGATATTTTTATTTTGGTAGCTATCAATATCCAGGCTTTTATTGCTAGTTTCATCATCACCATCATCATCATCATCATATGAAGAACGGTTGCAACATATGAAGAACGGCTGCAGGAGCTGGGTATGTCTAGCTTGATGAAGAGAAGGACTAGGGGAGACATGATAGCAGTGTTCCGATATCTCAGAGGGTGCCACAAAGAAGAGGGAATCAAACTATTCTCCAAGGCACCTGGGGGCAGGACAAGAAGCAACGGGTGGAAACTAATCAAGGAGAGAAGCAACTTAGAACTAAGGAGAAATTTCCTGACAGTAAGAACAATTAACCTCTGGAACAGAAGTTGCCTCCAGAAGTTGTGAATGCCCCAACCCTGGAAGTCTTTAAGAAGATGTTAGATAGCTATTTGTCTGAAATGGTATAAGGTTCCTGCCCACGCAGGGGGTTGGACTAGAAGACCTACAAGGTCCCTTCCAACTCTGCTATTGTATTATTGTATCATCATCACAATACTGTGATATATACCGGTACCTGTCAGAATCATTGCCTATTTTATCATGAAACATGGGCAAACCATAATCCAAACTACTATCAAAAAGATGTCAGACATCAGAAAATCCGGAATTGTATAGCTGGGGGAACTACTCATATCTCATAAGCTTCTTTATTTCCATAACAAAGGGTTGTCTTTGCAACCGTTGCTTAACAGATGGGGATCTAATCATTTCCCACTGTCTAGCAATGCAATTTTGGCTGCAATTAAAAGAATCTGTATGAGTTCATAATGAACAGGTTGAACACCACCCAAAAGAAAAATAACCAGCAACGGAAGGATTTCATATGCAATAATGCCATCAATTGTGGTCTCCTTGTTCCAAAACAATATTTTAGCTTATGCAATTCTACTATAAACCCAAGCATTTCTTCCTCCAATTGGGTTTCTTTTGAATTACTGTAGTTTCTGCTTAATGAGATAACTTTTCCTGATGCTAAAATAAAAATGACTAGAGAAGATAAAGACAAGAAAGTGTGAACATATATAATGCAGACCCCCAAATCAATTAAATATGTTTCTGTTTCTGTGTGTTTCGGTCCTCTCTAATGTGTCATCTTGGTTGTCTGGAATGAGTTACAAAAGTGAGCAATCAGTTTTTATGATTTTTCATCTCCAACATCTGCTTGAATGTCAGGAGTACAATTTATTTAACTTGACTGGCATCAAATGCCAAACCGGTTTCTAAAACAGATTGCTCCGCAAACATTAAATGAAAATTGCCAGTAAAAAAGCCTGTGGATTTCCCCCCTTTTTTTCTTTTTAAAAATATGGTTATGTATATAGTTAATTTTATATTTATTTGTCCTGGGAAATTAAATATTCACTTCTTATTGTGGGATGAAAATATAGAGGAAAGCATTTGGAAATGCTAGGGAGGTTTTAATATAACCTTGGGCAACTATATTAAAAAGTAATTGTTAATTAGGAAGTTGGCATCATAATTCCAAGCAAAGGATATATAATTCCAAATGGAAGCATATTTGCTGGTGGCTAGCATTTAATCATGAAGAAATGAAGCATATTTCATGAATTTGCAAACACAAAGATGGAAAATAAGAGACGATCATAGAGAAGAAATAATTGTAATTAGCTGGATTAACGCCTATATAAATTGTAAGGCCCAGTTCTGATGTCAAATCCCAGTTCTACTTATCGTCTTTCATCTATCACATATAAATTCTGCTTTGTAGAAAAGTCCTATTCAGATAATCAACCAAGCATGTCTATGATACTCTGTTTCATACTTTTCACTGTAACCTTGGTTTGCCCCCTTTCCCAAACCAATATTCAGTAGAAGTGAGTGAAAAACAGAATTTCTGTTTAGTTCAACTTTAGTAATTCACATTTTCATAAAGTATGCACAAACATCAACATCCTTTTCTAGATTTTGGAGAATTTGAGTTCTCATGAGTGGGGAAAAAAACATTATATTGCATATTTAAAATAGTTGGGAAAAAAATGTGAATGACATTAAAATCACAGATTGGCAGGGGGGGAACCCTATTGTACAGTGTGTGAGAGGTTCTGTCCATTGAGCTAGATATACAATTTTTATTCATTTGTTTGTTTGTTTATCAAATTTATTTGCCATCCCTTTCATGGTATAACACAGCTCTCAGTAGCTTATACCAAGATAAAACACACAAACATCCTACCATTATAAATATAAAAACAGATTTAAAATTACAAAAAAATAAAACAATAGCAATAGCACTTAGACTCATATACCGCTTCATAGTGCTTTTACAGCCCTCTCTAATCAGTTTTACAGCCCTCTCTAATCAGTTTTACAGCCCTCTCTAAGTAGAGTCAGCATATTTGCGAGACCGCCTCCTGCCCCATACATCCCTTCTTAGACCGATACGCTCCCACAGAGAGGGCCTTCTCAGGGTGCCGTCGGCCGGACAATGCCGACTGGCGACACCCAGGGGAAGAGCCTTCTCTGTGGCGGGCCCAGCCCTCTGGAATGACCTACCCCCTGAATTACGTACCATCACCGACCTCCGCCTCTTCCGCCAATGTCTAAAGACATATTTGTTCCAACAAGCCGGCCTAGCCTAACCTCCCGTGGGGACTTTTAGGAAGTTTTTTAAATTGGGTATTTTAAATTTGGTTTTAGTACAGGATAGGACTGTTTAATATTTATTTTAAATTATATATTTATCTTTGTATTGGTATGTTTTTAAATTTCCTGTACGCCGCCCTGGGTCATCTGTGGAGAAGGGCGGGATATAAATTTAAATAAAATAAATATTTGCCTCCCAACAATTTGAGTCCTCATTTTATCCACCTCAGAAGGATGGAAGGCTGAGTCAACCTTGAGCCTGGTGAGATTCGATCTGCCAACTCGCAGTCAGCAGAAGTAGCCTGCAATACTGTATTCAAACCACTGCACCACCACAACTCTTAATTCAAATAAAAAATACAGGGATTTGGAGGGGAGAGGTGAAGTTACCTTCTCTGTTAATGTACAAATCCTCTCTAATCCTCTCCAACCAACTGCTGATCCAGCTGTTACATCCAGGTTTTAAGGTTTTAAGGCCTTTCCTGAAGGTGAGGTTGGATTTTATCTCATGCAGCAAGATGTTCCACAGGGAAGGAACTATGGAAGGAAAAGATGTTGTCCTGGATCCCACCAGCCAAAATTCTATGACTGTTGGAATGATTCGCAGTAGGCCCTTCAGGCCAGGACAAATGGGGCAAGCCAATTTCATTAGGGAAAGACGGTTCTGCAGATGTATTTATTTACTAAATTTAGTTTGTCACTTATCTCATTTCAAAGTGACTCTGGGCAAGATAGATCCAGATATGCTGGATCCATGCCTTTAAGGGCTTTAAAGGTGATAACCAATACATTGAACTCCACCCGGAATTAAATCAGCCAGTGCAACTCAAGTGACAATGGTATTACATGTGCCATCCAAGGTCCAAGACTTTCCATTGTATTCTGAACTAATTGTAGCTTCTGAATATTGTTGTTCAGAAGTGATGTTCTTGTTGTTGTTAATTGTGAAGTCATGTAACATCGCAATCCCATGGACAACATTCCTCCAGGCCTTCCTGTCCTCTACCATCCTATGGGGTCCATTTAAGCTCACGCCTACTGCTTTGGTGACTCCATCCAGCCACTTTATTCTCTGTTGTCCCTTTCTTCTCTTGCCCTCAGTCTTTCCCAGCATTAGGCTCTTCTCTAGTGAGTCTTTCCTTCTCATTTGGTGGCCAAATTAGGTCCTTAAAGGGTAAAATTAATTCTTTACTTCATGGCTTAAAGTAATAAACAAACACCGAGGCCAGAGTAAACTTTGAGACAAATGTGACATTCTTCACTAAGAAAAAACGAACAAACAAATATACACCTACAAGAGGGGATACTTATTTTGGCAACTCTGAAGGTGGAAAGAAAGTCTCCATTGTCAAGAACCATCATGTGAATGATTCAGCATCAAGAAAAAGTATGTGTGTGCTCAAGACTTTAATGCCTCCAAGTAATAATGCTGTAGCTTTTTCCTCCATCCAAGTTGCCAAGCTGAGGACACAGCACACAGTGGTAATCAATCTTTATTAGGTGTGCCAAACACATATTCTTCTGAGGAAGCCGTGTGGGTTTCCTTCCATGCAAGTAGCTGGGCCAGGCTTTCAGGATTTACTTTTGCTTCAGAGTTGGATCAGAACTCGCCTCGCAACTGTGGGCATCAGCATGCTATGTGAAGAAGCCAGACATTGCTGGGGTATTCCCAGGCATCGCATTGTTGGAACTGCAATATGGGAGCCGTTTGGCTGTTTTATTTGGCAGGGTAAAACATTGTCCTTATTCTAGAAAGAACATTACTGGTAGGCGCATATGGCTGGTGATGGCAGCAATGAAGCTGGGCAGCCGACGCTTTCACTGATGCAGAGACCGAAGGAGAATAAATATCAGCTCTGTTCTTCCATGATTCCCAGCTACTTGCCAAGTTCTGTTTAGTGTTAATATTGGCTTACAGCATGCTCTCGGCACACGTGCCACCCGGAGAAATAATTTTCAGCATTAGAAAATGACTGAAAATGATTTCAGTCATTTTCTTGCATTCATTATTTTTTTTTCCAGCTTTTCCCTCAACCATCCTTCATTTCAGCACTTTAATTGCGGCTCTTGCCAGTTTAATCGTATAAAACCTTGCGGGTCTGCTGGTGCCAATATTTCCGCAGATCGCATTTTCGTCTCCGCTCGTAGCGTCTGAGAATACAAAAGAGGTCAACAGGCACTTGGCAAAGATCGTAATTCACAGGTGCCCCCTCTATATCATGGTAGGGACCGCATTCCATCAAATAGCAGGCTAAATTGCTCGGATGGCTATTGTGCCGTTCTCAAAAGGCCTGTAGTTCTTCATTGAAATGTGGTGGATGATATTCTGAGAAGCCTCTACTATGGCAGGTGGCCATTATATGTTGCATACAAAGAAAATATACTGTGATCACCCACTGTCTCAATAAGCAGCTGTAATGTTTATACTGATCATATGGCTTTACTTTAACCCCGGTCCCTCTGCCTCACTCCATGCCTCATGAGAGGAATTTTGAAGGAGGCCCTATCTAATACGTTGGATTTATTCAATGGAATAATTAGCCAATGAAGCTAGCTGAGACAGTTTCTTTTTTTCTTTATGAGACAGAGTGAGAGAGAAAGAGGGGTCCTTGGGGCTGTCTGAGCTAGGTTCCTCTCTTGCCGATGTTTCATTACCTAAACTAGGTAACATCCAGGTGATGGGATTCAGTCGGTTCAGACCAGTTTGGGCAAACCAGATGCTAATTTTACATCTGATTCACTGAACTGGTAGTTGCAAGGACTGGCTGGCCCCACCCATACCACCCCTCCCCTCTCAATAATAATAATAATAATAATAATAATAATAATAATAATAATAACAACAACAACAACAACAACAACAACAACAACAATAAAATTTAATTTATAACCCACTCTCTCTCCCCGAAGGGACTCAAGGCGGGGCACAGGGAATTTAAAATACATATAAAATCACAACATAGTACAATATAAAATAGAATTAAACTAACCCTGCGCTAAAATCCCATATAAAACTAAACATTAATCGTTAAAAGCCCTAAAAACAGTTGAAAACAGTTGATTATCCTAGGCCGGCCAAGCAGAAAAAGTGTGTTTTTAATTTTTGACGGAAGGAGCGGAGGTCCGTAGTTGTTCTAATTTCGGGGGGAAGGTCGTTCCAGAGGGTCGGGCCCACCACAGAGAAGGCCCTTCCCCTGGGCGTCGCCCGCTGGCACAGCCTAGTGGACGGCACCCGGAGAAGTCCCTCTCTGTGGGAGCGAATCGGGCGCAGGGATGTACCAGGCAGTAGCCTCCACATGACCCATTTCTGCCTGCACGAAGGCTCTGGGAGGGTGAAAAATGGGCCTCCAGGAAGTTCCAGAAGTCCAGAAACGGGTCTGTTTCCAGACTCCAGAGAAACCCCCCCCCCTCCATGGTGCAGGAGGCCAAGTAGGCCACACCCACCATGGCCACGCCCACTGAGCAACCAGTCAGAGAACCGGTTGCTAAAATTTTTGAATCCCACCTCTGGACGTAATCACTACCCCATCCATGGATCAGTGATAGAGGATGGAGGGAGGGAGGGAGGGAGGGAGGGAGGGAGGGAGGGAGGGAGGGAGGGAGGGAGGGACGGACAGACTTGCAGTACAAATCACTATCAGGATGATCCGAAGGATAAGAAAGATCAAATTCCACCTGTGAAGACCTGTCTATATGATTCTGACCCTAGCCCTCTAATGGGAGCGGGTTATAAATATGAAATAAATAATGTAGAAAAAATAGAATTTGAAAAGAAAGGGTAGCAAAATATAATCAATTTAGTATAAAGTCTTACATTCTTTTTGCATGCATGTTAGAGGAAACCATTATTCTATGTAATGTCTTTTTATATTCTTCCTTTCTTTTCCTCTATATTTTTCTTTTTTTAAAAAACCTGAAACCAAATGGATCAGTAGCCTCAGAATCCCTTGAAAAAACAAATGGCAAAACATTAGAAGCCTTGCAAGATAAAACACGAATATGTCATTACAACAGAAAAAATATTTCATTTTTCATTTTTTTTCTGTTGTTTTCAGTTATTTTAAGCATTATGTATTTTTTAAATCATGTTTGTAATTTTTTTGTTTCATTCCTTTTGCCTTTTTTCCCTTTTTCTGTTATTTTAAAAGTGACAATAATAAATAATTTAAAAAAGCATTAAAATATAAAACGTTCTTTGATAATTGCTAGGGATTTTATAATTATAATTGTGTGTACTGAAGTAGAACTTGAAAACCCAGGGTACCGAAATGTTGTCTTGACATTTAAGAACGCACAGCAAATGAGCAAATAAACTAATTTAGATCTTTGTGTGAACAATCACATCACACACACACTTACAAACACACACACACACACACACACACACAGAGAGAGAGAGAGAGAGAGAGAGAGAGACAGACAGACAGATAGACAGACAGACCTCCTCATTAAAAAGAAAGAAAACAAAAGCAGAATGGATGATTAGTATTTTCCTGTGATCAATATATAACTTTCCCCCTTCTTCCTGTTATGGAAATGGGCCAACCTGAATTGACTGGCAATAAGTAGAAGAATATATATATATGTAGGTCTTTGGTTGTTCGGGTTTTCTCCCGCGTAGAATTGGAAGTATCTTCACGACGTTTGGTGCTTCTCCTGGAAGCACCAAGCCCGAAGCACCAGCCTGAAGATGATGAATGAGATTTCATCGAAACGTCATGAAGATACTTCCAATTCTACGCGGGAGAAAACCCGAACAACCAAAGACCTACATACAAACACCCGCGAAAACCTCAGAAAACATATATATATGTAATTGTTTCACAACAACCTGTTATTATTAGGCCCCAATTCAGGGAGGAGACACACTGTTTCCCTTAGTCCCCTTCGGCTCATCGCTAGAGACCATCCAAACAGCAAGCCAAGAATTATGTTGTATAATATTTTAGATATGTGTGTTAGTTTTATGAGCTGATCAATAAATTAAATTAGAAGAGACCAGGATAGATCTATTTCGAGCTTATATGTATGTATGTATGTATGTATGTATGTATGTATGTATGTATGTATGTATGTTGTGACACAAGTATATACTTATTCCCCTGGCTCAGCTGATCAGGAGGAGAACAGCCCCGGTTCAAATCCCAGTAAGGGTATGGCTAGCTGATGAGAGATAAATAGCTTGAAATAGATCTATACTGGTCTCCCTTGTTTATTTATTTATCAGCACAAAACGTAACACAAATGTAAACAAAAGGCAATGAAACAAATAGCTTTCTGTCTGCATGGTCTCTTGTGATGAGCCGAAAGGCAGAAAAGGAAACAGTATGCTTTCTCCCTTAATTGGGGCTTACCAGGGTGTTGTGACACAAGCATATGCTTATTCTCCTGGCTCAGCTGATCAAGAGGAGAACCAGTGGTCTAATGGCAATTACAACTGCCTCACATGTAATACTTTCCTGGTTCGAATCCCAGTAAGGGTATGGCTTTCTGATGAGAGCTAAATTTTTCATCACTGCCACAAGCGTGAAGGACAGCTGATCTTCACACATGCATTCACAGCAGAAACCCAGAAGACAAAGAGGCAAGGCCATGCATACCGGGCAACATGGCTTTGCGTGCAATTTTGGGTACATGTACCATAGATTTGCCTTCAGGGCCTTAGGGTATGAGGGATGGTGCCTGTTCCATTTATAAAAATAATTTTGGAAAAGTCGGGAGAACTACTCAATGTTAGTAAGTTTTCTAACTTGGTACAGAAACTTATGGGGCGAAAACTAACCATTGCAAATGTACAATGAAGCTATTTTAGAGTTAAGTATTTGTTAGATTTCTTATGTTACTTTTCTAGCCTACCTTTGTCATCAGACAAGTACTCAAGACAAATGGCACAGCAGACAATTCTCGGCCTGTGAGAGTGTCATTTAAAACATTTCTCTGTACAAAACATGGCTATAAAATGTGCGTGCACAGAGAAATTTAAATCCAGACTCCTAGAGAATAATATTTTAAATTGAAATGTAGACTCATCTGCAACTCCTTACTTTGAACCTAACCACTTCTTGTATTATTGACGAGATGTAGAATGGTTTTCTGAACCAGCTAAGTCAGCAACTTCTGATACTGAAACTTTTGTCAACTGTGTTGACACCGTGCACTGTCAATGAGCTTGCTTTATTTGATTTGAAATGCTGTATCCTTGTAACCTATGCATAACATTGCCACAAGAATAGAGTTGAGCACTGGGTGGAATTGATTGCCTGTCCTTTGACTAGCATTTTACATTGTCTTTGCAGTTATAATGCTTGCTAGATCTCAGGGCCTGATGTTCTTCCGATGTGTCTTGCTGGGATGTGTTTTCAGGCAAAGCTTTCTTATTCATTTTCTATTGATACACGGGTGGAAAATGTTTAGCATATGAAGAAAGCATCTGAAGGTTATGGCCACTGAGAGGCTGGCGAAGTGAGGAGAACTGGGCTTCAGATAACTGTAGCATTAACTCACTCCACCAAGTTGTATCAGAAAACAAAGATGAGCCCAGGAGGCCTCCTCCATTAATTTAACTGTGGACATGTGCCGTAAGAGTCTTCCATTGCCAAAAAGGTCTACATCAGTGGCCATTCTGTAAAGCTGTAGTACAGATATAGCTTAGTCCATCTGTTGTCTCTGTTAAATGATAGCAATTATTACATTAATCCAATAGGTACTTGAGTCTTCTTTATGGCATGTACAATTCCTTTTCTTTCTTTCTTTCTTTCTTTCTTTCTTTCTTTCTTTCTTTCTTTCTTTCTTTCTTTCTTTCTTTCTTTCTTTCTTTCTTTCTCTCTCTCTCTCTCTGTCTCTCTCTCTCTCTTTCTTTCTTTCTTTCTTTCTTTCCCCTCCTATCTGTCTGTCTCTTTTTCTTTCATATGTGTGTGTGTGTATGTGTACATATGAATATACACATCACATACACACACATACACAAAATATATAAATACTGTACACACACACCAATTTAAATGAACACCTTCTTGCCAACCAAGTGTTAAAAATTTATGAAATAAACTTTTCTCTCCCAGTATAGCTTTAAAAACAAAGAAGATATTTTCAGGGACATCTGATAGGGAAGGCCTGATATTGTTTCATTTATTTAGTTATAAGTTGGCCAAGCGCCAACTCTCTCCAGCAGCCTACAACCTATCTGGCCTCCATTAAATCCCAGGAGATGCTGGGAGAAGAAAGTTATTCTGATGGAACTTTTTCAGATAGAGAAATGTAGTCAGTCAGGGATGCTTTTGCATGATGGAAAGATGCCAGCAACAAAATCAGCAGTTGCTCCTTCTACTATTTTCCAGCAATAAAGAGGTCAAACATACTCCCGGAAAAAAAATATGGAAAAACATTTTCAGAAAATAAGAAAAATAGAAGCTTTTCTTGCAAAGAAATAAAACTCTTGAGAAGATTTCAGCATATAATGTTAGCTTTTTTTCTTACAGCATTATCGCACTGGTTTCTCACTTTCCTTTTTCTTGTTTATTTGTTTGCAGACGAATGTTTGAAATAAACTACAGTAGAATTGTGTTCCTTTTTTAATTCCAGATTTCACACCTTAATCACTCTCCTGAATTTCGTTTTCATTATTTCCCCCTCTTTTTCCCTTTCTTCCTTTGTGCCTTCCTTCTTTACCAAAAACAGCTGGCATCTCTTCATTCTTTAAATTTTTTACATTTTTAAAGTTTAAATTTGCAGCAGAAAATACTTTGAGCCTTTATGGAATAGAAGGGATTGAATAATACCCATACAGATTTTTGTAAAAAAATAATAATAATTGACATATCACATATTAAAGAGAGGGGATCCTTGTAGGGTAGATTCACCATAGATAGTGAAATTCTGGATTCTGTGATCTACTCCAAAAATCTCCACTCTTCCGTCTTGATTTTGATCTTGATTTTCAAGATCTAACATGTTGGACTAGCCTAAGTAAGTAAAACAAAGAAAGAATTGTTAGCTAAAAGGATCAGTATTTGATCCTTATAAGCCACAGTAGTGCAGTGGTTAGAGTGAAGTACTGCAGGCTACTTCCATTGACTGCCAGCTGCCTGAAATTTGGCATTTCAAATCTCAAAGTTGACTCTACTTTCCATCCTTCTGAGGTGGGCAAAATGAGGACCCAGATTGTTGGGGGCAAGATGCTGACTCTGTAAACTGCTTAGAGAGGGCTTTAATGCACTATAAAGTGGTGTATATAAATCTAAGTGCTAGTGCTAGTGCTATTATAAATATTGTTTTAAACATTTAAAAAATGGATAAACCTGCCAGTTCAAAAATCTAACAGACATAATAGAAAACACAAAAGGAAGGGGAAGAAGAAAAGAGAGTAAGCATGCTAATAATGAGGCCAGGTAAATTTATGTTGCCATCATCATGTTCCTGGGAGAAAGAAGTGCTATTTTCCAATGGCCCATTTGTGTCTCGCTTCTAACAGAGGGAAGGTTTTAATTTTAAATAGTTGTTAGAAGTAAATGAAAATGATTGAGCGGGAGTTTAACACTCTTGTGTCTGTAATTTCATCCAAAAAGGCTGAGATCAAGACAGCCCCCAATGCAAATTCATTTCTTTCGTTAAAAAAATAAGTTCTATTGAATACCCAAATGGAAGGAAGGGAATCCCCCGTGGCTTTGGCAAGCACCGAGAAAGTTGAAATGATAAAGCAGAGCAAAAAAGAATAATATTGAAGGGGCTCCGAGAGAATTAATAAAGAGAGAAATACCAATCTCGCGCAGTGAGCAATCATAAACTTCTTCATATCTAAGATACTTAAATTTTATTTGAACTCTAATCCTCTGTGCTTTTTTCAAATGTTTTCTGAAGTTCAGTTATATTAGAAAGTAATGCGGTATTGCTATTTTCCTACTATATAAATACGAAACTAAGTTGCAGTGTTTGACAGATTTATATTTACCAGAGTGTATTTTGCAAGAACCACATGGCATCAAGGCATTTTAATCTATTCTGTGTAGCATGCCCTCATAAAACAAACCGTATTAAGAACTTGGATAGGGTGCAAGGAATGCCAAGTTGTCTGAATAAGCTTTTCTCAAACTACTTCTATCCATCTGCTTTTTTGAAATAACATATTGGACAGTTGATTGTATCTCCTAAAAAAAAAAACATTCAACAGCCTTTGCTTTCTCATTGCTGCAGAACTTCATAGTGTCAAGTATAAAAATGCGTGGCCATGCCAAAGCAATGCAAGAAATAGATGAGGTAAGAAGTTCATTGCGGCTAAAAAGAAGATAAAAAGTCTTTCCAAACATCTGGATTTTACTTCCTTACATCAATCATGGCTTTGCGGTACATCAAACTAGAGAATGTTTGTACCTATTTCTATCCTTATTTTTCTCTGAACCTGTGGTGCCTTCCGAAAAGAATCCTAATCTTGATGTTGTATGCATTCTATATTTATCTGTGAGCTCCTTTTCAGCACCATGGACATCAATTTCCTTACCTTTTGTGACTTTCATTCTGGAAATTTTAATAGAGGATTTCTTTCTGAGATACAAAGAGAGAGGCTATTTAATTACTTTAAAAATTTTTTGATGATGTTCCTCTAATTCTTGGAATCATGGACCTTCTTTCAACTGAGATAGATGAGTGAGAGACCAAGGTAAGGTTCATTATAACTGCCCACAGTTCCTGATAAAACTTAAATACTACTCCCCCCACACACAAACACAACATTTAAACTTGAGTGACATTGACAAAATCATCATCTAACAATTGCAAAAAGCAGCTTTAATTAACAGTTTATAGCCAGAGACAACAGCGTTAACAGAATCAAACTACAACATTTGTCCATTCCAGGTCCTTGGGAAGGACTTGCTAGATGGATAAAAATGCCAAATCCAGTCTAACTTTCTAACTGACTGTGAAGGGGGGGGAGGAGGAGGAGGAGGAGGAGGAGGAGGAGGAGGAGGAGGAGGAGAAGGAGAAGGAGAAGGAGAAGGAGAAGAAGAAGAAGAAGAAGAAGAAGAAGAAGAAGAAGAAGAAGAAGAAGAAGAAGAAGAAGAAGAAGAAGAAGAAGAAGAAGAAGAAGAAGAAGAAGAAGAAGAAGAAGAAGAAGAAGAACCTGGCCATTGAAACTGTGTAATTATGGATGAAACATGCAACAGTGATACCCACTGTCATTGGGGCACTTGATTCCATGTCCAAGAATTTTACAAAATACATCAAGAAATTGCAGCTTCCTGCAATAACATCAGTGGAACTTCCAAAAAAAAAAACCTGTGCTACTCGGAACATTGTATATTTTAAGAAGATATTTGGTTGATACCTAGGATGCTGGCAGCCACCCGTATCAACCCTCAGTGCCAGTCATTGATATTTGTGATACATTTTAAAATGTTCAGTTGACTGAGTTTCATGTTTAACGAATAAAAGAGATCATCATCATAATTTTGGGGTGAAACAAAGATTAATTCTCATGATGCGATTTCAAACCGTTGAGCTAAAGGCATGTATAGCTGAATGCACACACCACAAATTCAGTTGAAACAGCAAGCGAGAAAAGAATAGAAAATTGGAAATGTGTTTTTCTTTCCCCTTCCCTTCCCCCCTTTTAATGTGGGACTTCTTGATTATAGGGAATCGTGTTCCAGAAGCATGAGCCACATGCAATGTGTATGAAAATAATTAAGGCTCCATTTGTTGGGAGCGAAGTAGCTTAGTTGATTAGCAAAAAATGGAAGAGGCGTTTACTGTTGTTGGGGTATTATTATTTTTTGTCTTCTAGGCAGCAAGACATATATTATTTCTACATAGTCCAGCAGATCATAGCAACAAATATTTTATTGGCATGCACAGTGACAGTGATCCCTGGGCTCCTAGCCAAAGGAATTGTAGAAGAGCTTCGAACAAAGCAAGGTTACAGGTTACACATTGTATATCTTTTGACTTGTTATACAGGAAGGATAAAGAAAATATTGTAAATCATAACTATGAGCTCTGCAGCAGGGATGTCTCTGATGATGCTTAGAGGACAATATTACTGCAGTGCTTTTCTCTTCCTCTAAACTAACGGGACTGTTGTCCTGCCTTAGATACCAAGACCACGTGCCATAAACCATGACATTGTCCTATGTACTGTCTTAATTTAATTTAATTTTAATTTCTTTAGACTTTTATACCACCCGCTCTCCGGGCAGGACTCGGGGGGGGGGGGGGGGCACAGCAGGTAAAATACAAATAGTACATACATCTCAATAAATACATTCAACCACTAAAACCCAAATTAAATTAATAACTGTGCTAAAAAGTTTAAAACGCTAGAACCCTCTAAAAAATAGTAAAATCAAAGTCTGAAGTCTAAACCAGGCCGGCCAGGTGGAAAAAATGTGTCTTGAGCCCCCTGCGGAAGAGGCGCAGGTCGGTGATAGTACGAATATTGGGGGGCAGGTCGTTCCAGAGAGCCGGGCCCGCCACAGAGAAGACCCTACCCCTGGGAATCGCCAGACGGCATTGACCGGCCGACGGCACCCTGAGGAGGCCCTCCCTGTGCGAGCGGACAGGTCGAAGGGAGGTGTGTGGTAGGAGGCGGTCTCGCAAATACCCAGGTCCCGTGCCATGGAGCGATTTAAAGATGGTCATCAACACCTTGAAGCGCACCCGGAAGACCACAGGCAGGCAGTGCAGCTCGCGCAGGAGCGGTGTTACATGGGAGTATCGAGATACTCCCAGAATCCCCCGCACGGCCGCATTCTGTACCAGCTGGAGTCTCTGAGGTCCTATTAGACCTCTCAGAGCCGCTGAGGGGTCTAATAGGACCAGGATAGAGGAGCAGCCTCTATCCCGCGCCCTCCAGAGATCATCGACCAATGCGACCAATGCCGTCTCTGTTCTGTGCCCAGGCCGGAAGCCGGACTGGCGCGGGTCTAGATAGACAGTTTCCTCCAGGTGAGGAAGGAGAGGTCATCCTATTTGTAATAATAGAAAATATAGAATTCTAGTTATAATTATTAGGATAATAATTTCTGGACACATGTGGCTTTATTTTATTTTATCAATATAGCAGAGGGCTATGGATAAATGGATACATACATACATCAAGTTGATTCTAGAATATTATATTTATTTTGAGAAACAATGATGAATTTGTTGCTATATTGAAGTGCTGGATAATAAACAGGACTGTTATTTTGTTTTATGTTCTCAGCATTAAAATGGTTATGTGTGTAATTGTGACAGGATCAGAAACGCATGCATACACCTGAACAGAATTCCTAGCCTTTAATCTTCTTCTTATGCTGTTTTTGCTCAGGCATTTTTATTAATGGTTTTGTGACTTTGTTCTCTTTGTCAAAGCTTTTAACATGTTACAATAAATACAATAGAATAAACAATAATAAAAACCTTGATGCCAGTTGGCAAGGAAATGTAAAAAGGGCAGATTCTAAAGTACCTTCCTACTTCTCAAAAACATTAGATACGAGTATATAATAGTTCCTAATAAGGTCAAAGGGAAGTGTTGGCTCAGTAGCTAAGACACCGAGCTTGTCGATCAGAAAGGTTGGCAGTTCGGCGGTTTGAATCCTTAACTCCATGTAATGGTGTGAGCTCCCATTACTTGTCCCAACTTCTGCCAACCTAGCAATTCGAAACCATGTCGAAATGCAAGTAGAAAAATAGGGACACCTTTGGTGGGAAAGTAACAATGTTACATGAACCCTCGGTGTTTAGTTATGCTGGCCACTTCACCACGGAGATGTCTTCGGACACCGCTGGCTCATTGGCTTTGAAACAGAAATGAGCACTGTCCCCTAGAGTTGGGAACATCTAGCGTATATGTACAAGGGGAATCTTTACCTTTATCTTAATAAGGTCAAATTTTTAGACATTTTTCTTAATTGAATTTATTTTCCTTTTTTAAAAAAAACAACAACTTCCTGATGTGCCTTTACCGATTGTGTAGGTTACAGATCATATAAAATATGATAAACCAGATAAAGCAGTTTGAGAGAGGGAAGATCTTGCAGGAGTTCATTACCTTCAGAGCAATGAGTCAACATCATGGTAAAATAGCTCCCAGTCTCTAACTAGAGACATCTACTTCTTCTGTGCCTCAAACCTTAGGGGGTCATTTGCAGCGTAGCAGGAGACAGGCAGGAATATACCTAAGATGAATTGTAGGAAATGAAGTTCAGCACCCAGAAGGAGTGTGCAATAACACCGGCTGTGTGTTTTGTCTTGTGATTGCATTCACTAAAGGTGAAGGCATTCACATGTGGATTTGTTAAAAGCACATAAACTACATTAGCCATGAAGTTTAACCATTACATTATCCATTACAGCCCCATTTGCTCTAATTATCACACGTGTCTTCCCCCGTTTAATGTTGCTTCTAACAGAAGTTATCACACTGTTTGCTTTGGGCTAAATGTCCAGGTGTTACTTCATTCAAAGGCATTTTCCTGTGGAGCAGATAGAAGCTGTCCACGCAAACTTTTCAGTTGTTATACAGTCAAAGGTAATGGTGAAGTTTTCTCTCACACATATGTGCTAGTCGTTCCCAACTCTTGAGGGTGGTGCTCATCTCCGTTTCAAAGCCGATGAGCCGGTGCTGTCTGTGGTCATGTGGCTGACATGACTAAACGCAGAAGGCGCATGGAACACTGTTACCCTCCCATCAAAGGTGGTTTCTATTTTTCTACTTGCATTTTAATATGCTTTCAAAACTGCTAGTTTGGCAGAAGCTGGGACAAGTAAGGAGAGCTTACTCCATTACGTGGCACTAGGGATTCAAACCACCAAACTGCTAACCTTTCTTATTGACAAGCTCAGTGTCATAGCCACTGAGCCACCACATTCCACGTGTTATACAGTAGAGATATCCTATTTCCCCCATGTGTCAATGGTGCATATACTTTAGGTAGCCATCTCTACCGTTTTTGTGTTCTAATGATATTTGATGTTGCCTTCTAGGTTATCCCTCATGCTGTAATTAAATTGCATTCTTGTCATGCTATATTAATCTTTCTTTTGTAGCTTTTTTGCCTTATGTGTATTAAGATTTACAGAAAGTCTACAGTGGAGTTTCTCTTCCAATGTAAACTTCTGGAGAGTGGGGAGTGGGATGGAGGAGGAACCAAATTAATTCAGGGAAATAATTATTGCAGCCTGATTTTGTGTGTTATTATCCGTTCATCTCTTCCCGCAATTTTTTAATGGAATGCAGCTGCTTGCCACGAATCACACAAATAAGTCTTCATCCAAAGGAGAGCTGGAAATGGAATATTGATCTCTGGAAGTAATAGTGGACTCATAGCTTCCATACCGAGAAGACGCTTGGTGTATCACCATTGTAGGAAATTAAATACTTAATTCAGTTACAGTTCTGAGCCCAACTCTAGATCCAACTCACCGCTTATTTTTCCCAACAACAACAACTCTATGAAATGAGTTGCTTTGAGGCAGAGTGGCTGGACAATGTCACCCAGCTGTTTTTCATGCCTAGGGCAGGACAGGAATTCAGTGTCTGTACTTAGAACTGTTGTAAGAGAAAATTGGAAATGATTCCTTTATACCCCTTTTCCTCTCTGCATTTCTGAGTTATTTCTTTACATTTCTTTTGATTTTTCTTATCTTAATAGTTTATTTTTTTATTTTTTAAAAAAATTTTTTTAGAATAAATTATAACGTTAGTTGTTGGCTTATATTGGTGATGGGCATTGGTGGGATTCAAATAATTTAACAACCGGTTCTCTGCCCTAATGACCAGCTGATTAGGCATGGCTCGGCCATCATGTGACTGGTTAAGTTTGGCCAACTCAACATCACTCACGTCGATGGGTGATTCGCCTTAGCTGTTAGAATGCAATAAGGGTTAACCGGAGAGGCAGTTTCTGTAAGCAGGGCTATAAAGATGAGGCTAGAAACAACACCAGAATGTTTCCTTCCTGCCTTCCGTACAGGATTAGCCCTGTAAAGTGGAAAAACACAAAATGAGATTTCTTCCAACAACCTGTTCTCCGAACTGCTTAGAAGGTTAACAACCGGTTCTCCTGAATAGGTGCAAACTGGCTGAATCCCACCACTGGATGGTTAAGGCTTATGGCACCCTTGAGGTCCAGGTTTCCTATTTGAATGCAGTACAAAGAAAAGTCATTTGTTCCTCTTGTTCCTCTTCTCCCATTTTAAAATGATACACTTGATGTGCAGTAAGGTAATTTCTTAAGTGTGAGAAAAGAAAAAAGACAGTAAAATAAGGAACAGGGAAGAAAAGAGATGTAATTTTGCAGTCTTCAATACCTAGGAAAAAAAATCCTCTGAAGTTTTGCAGGCTCAAAAAGGTTAATAATCCTATTCCATCATCTTCTGTGATGTCACTCAAAGAGCAATGAGTTAAGAATTAGTCTGAAAATTAACTTTTTCATATAAGTGATGGTTATTGCATAATGCTGGGGGTTATAACTTTCCCGCTTTCACCTTGATTCCTAGTCTTACATTTCTTTTTCTCTGTGAAATACAAGGGATCAGGTCCCAAAACATGAATACCCCAATAACTGCAAAGTTATAATACAACCTCTTTGTCAGGGCATGGCTCCTATTTCAGTCATACTTCTACAATATTTCCTGAATTTAATGTTGAAAGGCTTATTTGGAAATGTTAGTT
The DNA here is from genome assembly GCA_039707465.1 of Rhabdophis nuchalis. NCBI lineage: Eukaryota > Metazoa > Chordata > Lepidosauria > Squamata > Natricidae > Rhabdophis > Rhabdophis nuchalis. Next base: position 11,716,346 of record CM077658.1, read on the forward strand.
CTTTTTTTTTAGTTTTGATTGTAAAAAGATATAAACGTGGGAGAACTCTAATCTGAAAAAAGTAACTAGTTAAAAAATCCTGAGATAATAAGGGCACTTATCCTTGATTTTCAATTGACATGTTAATAATTGAAATTAAATATTTTTTTGCAATAGGCATTTGGATTGCTTAAAACTGCAGACTATTGGGTGATTTCATAACTTGGTCTGTAAACATTAACACCTTCTACAATTTACGAATTACCATGAACATTGAAACATGCTTTGGGTTATACAAAATCTATAGTACTGTTGAGATGTATATCAGTTATTTACAAGAATGTCTCATATCAACAAAATTTAAACATTTTTAAAAGTATTAAAATCCAATGGAATCATCAAAGGCGTCTTTTATGTTTCTTTACACAGATTAATTGCAATATTAATTATCACCACACAGTATTGGGGATACATATCAATGGAGATTCCCAGTCATCCAGGTCATGGTTGAGCCAAAGGCGTTTTTCCAAAAGGCAACTGGACTTCCCGGTTTTTGTTTTGAAGACGTTTTGCTTCTCATCCAAGAAGCTTCACAATGTCACAAGGGTGACAAGTTTAGAGTTCAATAACAGGAATAACACACCTGGTTCCTTTTTTGCCATGACAAAATGCTCTCAGCACCAGCAAAAGGACTAATAGTGTGAAATAGTGTGAAACTAGTGTAAGAAAACATAAAAGACACCTTTGATGATTTCATTCGATTTGTGTTAACTTTGGAAACCAAACCAAGGCATTTCTCAAACTCTCAAAGCTATCGAAGAAGTAAAACAAGAATTTTTAGAGTAAAGTGACTACAACTGGAAATATACTCAAGATTACTTAGCAGTACTGCTATAACCATGTTAAGATGTCACGAAGCTTGCCAAACAAGCGAAGAATACCATGGAATGCTCCCTTCTCAAAGAATATACTAGTGTTTGCATGTGCTTTACAATCTTGTAAAGCAAACTAATGGTTTCCAACTTAAGAACTAGGAAAGGAAACTTTCTATGTTTAACAAATTATTTCAACAAAAAAAGGGAAAAAAGATTCTCAACCTAATTGAACGAAAGAGTCATTTTTGTCTGATCGTCTGCTGATGTTCATATTTTTTTAAACCACCAGTTCCTCAAATTATTATTTATGAAATGCTATTGTTCTTCCCATTTTAATATTTTTACTGTTTTATCTTTTCTCTGCTTTATTGTAGTCATTGTAACGGTTTAAGTAAACCATTCTGAAATCTATAAACAGATACTCAATGCTATTCTTCTGTTTTTGGTTGAAGACCCCAGAGCTGCTAGAAACATAGGGGGAAAAAAATAGAAAAAGGAGAAGGTAACCCTGTGATGTTAAAAGGGCCAAAATAGATTGATTCAATGGCTTCAGTTAATCACACCAGCAGGCATCCATGCGCATAAAGAGAGATTACACAAATCTTTCTCGATGTGCAGCTTCAGAATATGATATTCAGAGACTCACAGAAAGATTAAAGGGTCATCCAAGTGTCCACTATGACAGACATAAATATATTAATCCCAGAATTTGACAGGTATTATATTCCACTGTCACGAGTGAGGGAAGGAATTCCAAATTGGGCCAGAAGTCCTTTAGCTGCCTCTGACTTCAGGTGATCTCTATCAGCATCCTTTGAACTCAATATTATTTTGGATTGTTGCTGAGGCTACTGTCAAAACTCTCAGTGATTTTATGTTGTGCCTGAAAGGAAAGTTCCCCTTCTCTCTCTTCTGACTCTCGGCATTTAAAGCAATCCCAAAATATAAAACCCCACGAGGGATCCGCTTTGCCGGTGTAGCTAAGAAATATTAATTCAGAGGCTGTCAGTAAATGCCAGGATAGATAATCACCTGATGGTTTGGTAAATGCTTCTTGCATTTTCATTGAAGAATACATTTTCATATATATATATCAGAATATTTTCACAGCTCCTGTTTTGAGGCCCGTTTTAAGGGAGGAGACAAACTGTCATCCTTCTCTGCCCTTCGACTCAACCTAGAGATCATCCAGACAGAGACCCATTAAGATTGCTGCTGTTTTTTAAGATATGTGTTAGATTTTTAAGGGCTGATTTAATAATTAAGAGACCAGGATGGATCCATTTCGGGCTTTTTAACCCTCTTCAGCTGGCCATACTTCTTCTACTGGGATTTGAACCGGCACTTTCCAGCATATCAGGCAAGGCTTTCTATGCCTTGAGCTAACCGGCTTCCCTGATTACATCAGCCTTTTTTTTTTACAGGACTCTATTGATGAGAGAATATTTTCACAGCTCCTGTTTAAAACGGGCCTCAAAACATGTATATGTATATGTATATGTATATGTATATGTATATGTATATGTATATGTATATGTATATGTATATGTATATGTATATGTATATGTATATGTATATGTATATGTATATGTATATGTATATGTATATGTATATGTATATGTATATGTATATGTATATGTATATGTATATGTATATGTATATGTATGTTAGGTTTTTGAGCTGATAGATAAATAAATGAATAAATGAATAAATGAATAAATAAATAAATAAATAAATAAATAAATAAATAAATAAATAAATAAATAAATAAATAAATAAATAAATAAATAAATAAATAAATAAATAAATAAATAAATAAATAAGACTAGGATAGATCTATTCTGAGCTTTTTAGCTCTCATCAGCTAGCCATACCCTTACTGGGATTTGAACCGGGGCTGTATTACATGTTAGGCAGATGTTTTAGCCACTAAGCCACCAGGTTCTCCTCCTGATCAGCTGAGACAGGGGAAATAAGTATATGCTTGTGTCACAACACCCTGGTAAGCCCCAATTAATTCAAATCCCAGTAAGGGTATGGCTAGCTGATGAGCGCTAAAAAGCTCGAAATAGATCTAACCTAGTCTGCCTTATTTATTTATGTATCAGCTCAAAATAGCTAAATTGGAAGCCAATATTAATCAAGGTACGTCATGTTTATTCCTATATGGTGTGCATATTCTTAGACATTTTTCAGAAGGCCAATTGTGCTTCTACCAGTTATGAAATCTAGTTGTAGGAGCTCTAAAGGTGGTATTCAGCAGGTTCTGACCAGTTCTGAGTAGTTTGGAGAACCAATAAATACCACTTCTGACTGGTCGCACCTCCTTCTATTCTCAGCCTCCCGAGTCCCATCTGATCAGGAGAGAATGGGGATTTTGCAGTAACTTTCCCCTGGAGTGAGGGAGGAATGGAGATTTTTAAAATTATTAATTCTGAAAAATGTAATTATTATAAATAAATAAATAAAACAGTCTAACTTGAGCTGTGATTTCAAAGCATGGGATTCTGCAAAACTGAAAACAGTTTTTAAAGTTTTAAGACGATTTAAAAAATATTTAGAAAGGAGGAAAATGCTCCGACAAAATTAATATAGTCAGGTGGATCCATACTTGAACTGAAAGGTATTGTGGTCTATTGTAAGTAGAAAATATGTGTGTTTTATTCAAATATGCACATAAAATCAGACTCAAGCTGTTTTACAAATGGATAGAAAGTAGAATGTCTGTGGAGATTCTCAGTCATTCAGGTCATAGTTGTCTCAAAGGTGGTGTTTTTTCCAAAAGGCAACTGGATTGTTTGTTTGATTTTTTTTCCTTGAGGAAAAAGAAACCCTTTTGCTTCTCATCCAAGAGGTTTCATCAGTTCTGGCAGAATGGTGATATATATATATATATAAAACAACATTCAGGTATTGGGGGGAATCAATAAAATTAAGAGAAGTTGCAATTCTAGCTACAGTTTATGCTACTAAGAGTTAGAATGGATTTGCTGGGATTTATCTTTCAGGGGGCAGGGTGGCTCAGTGGCTAAGATGTGCTTGTCGATCAGAAAAGTTGGCAGTTCGGCGGTTCGAATCCCTAGTGCCACGTAACGGAGTGAGTTGCTTGTCCCAGATTCTGCCAACCTAGCAGTTCGAAAGCATGTAAAAATGGAAGTAGAAAAATAGGAACCATCTTCGGTGGGAAGGTAACAGCGTCCCATGTGCCTTTGGTGTTTAGTCATGCCTGCCACATGACCACAGAGACATCTTTGCACAGCGCTGGCTCTTCAGCTTTGAAACGGAGATGAGCACTGCCCCCTAGAGTTGGGAATGACTAGCACATATGTGCGAGGGGAACCTTTATATTTACCTTACTTTTCAGTTTCCTGAAGCTTTGTTTCTGCTAAAAATGAGGCTTCTGTTTTTCTATTTCATTTCCACAACTGATTTGCAAATGGAAGGGATTCATTCCCAAGGACAAATTGTTTAAGAGTTTACACTATTGCCTTGAGTGATGAATACAGCATCTATTTTATTTTTTCCTTATGCTACATAGTTTTCTATTACACTGTAATTTCTCTGAAGGTCTTGAGTTCTTGACCTGTAAACATGCACAGAGCTACACTTTTGTCCTGGTGTCTTCCTTAGAGGTTTTAATATATATGAGAAGTCAGAAGGCTACAGGTCACTGGAGAGATAATTGCATCACAAAAGATAAGACACACATACACACTTCCCAGACAACTTGTAAATATAAGAGCTTCACTTCTACTCAGGAGAATTCCACTGTAAAATTCTTTTAACCAAGATTAAATGTAATGTATATTAAAGTAGAATCTAAAATAATGCAGAATAAATGTTCAGCATATTCCTAATTAAATAAATGAAATAACATTTAACAGAATAACAAAGTCGGAAGGGACCTTTGAAGTCCCTTGCAGGTATTCTGGTTTATCTCTCTGCACAAGCAGAAGATTCTACCCCATTCTGGACAAATGGTTGTCCAATCTCTTCTTAAAAACCTTCGGTGATGAAGCACCCATAACTTCTTAAGGCACTGGTTAATTCTCCTCACTGTCAGGAAATTTCTCCTGAGTTCTAGGTTGCTTCTCTTCTTGATTAGTTTCCTAGTCAGTACTAATGTTGGCGTTCAGATGGAAATGTTGGTTCCATACCAAATACAATTATTTGAAATAATCAATTAAACCAGCATTTTAGTTGAAGGCAGTACCTGTACAATTTCAATAACTAATAAGAGTAACAATTATTATTAAGGAAACCATTATTTCCAGAAGTGTATACAAAAACAGAGGATCAGAGTTGGTTACAATAGGTGTAATAGTCTAAAATGGCTATAAAGAATGTTGATCCTATGTCAAATCCTGAACCCAGGATCCTAACTAGTATTGAAGGAAACTAGAATAGGGCAACAAGGATGGTCAAAGGCAAGGAATCACGGAAGAATTAATAATTAATGGGAAATTTATAAAAAGGAAATTGAACATGTTGAAGGAGATCAACTGGATCAAGAAAGTTACTTTAATATTTTGTGTTTCTACTCCTAGGGAGGGTTTTTTTTGTCATTGATTTTGGTGGACAAGAAACTATGGAGAGGAAAAAGAATATGCCAATGGGAATTTTCAAGAATTCAACTGCCTATTGACTGGGGAGTCGATATTCAGTAAATAATTATTGAAATGTGAGATCTAAAAGAAGCAAAATGATGAAGGCTAGGTTTACATGGATGCCATTAACCAATTCTTAAGATTTTCATTCATTGTTTTGGAGATGGAATTATAGGCATTCATTCTGAGGGGAAGCACGTGGATGGACATACATTTTGGGCCCTTGTTTATTCTGCTATATCCTTTTGTCTTAATCAGAAAGTTGTCCAGAAAACACATAAGGGTCCACTGCAGGTAAAAGCCTGATCCATAGATAAAGAGATAATTAAGAAGATACTAGATTGTGCAGAAATGGACAGACTTGCATTGGAAATCAAACAGAAAGAAGATACAGAATGTTATCAAACATGGAACTTATTTTACCAATGGTTGGGAAAAAGGGATGGAGAGTAAGAAGGGAATTTGTATAGTTAACCAACTTAAATACCCAGACAACATGAGGTTTATTAAGCAGTAAGAAATGTAATTGGCTTGTCAGATGTTACATCTTTTCTATCCAGCTCTACGGAATAGAGAGAAAACCACTTGAAGAAATTAAAAGCATTTGAAATGTGGATTTACGGACGGCTGTTACATATACAGTAAGCTGGGTTGACAAAATCACAAATGAGGAGGTGATAAGCCACCTGGGAAAGCCAAGGGAGATCACCAAAGTCATTAAAAAGCTTTGGACATGGGATGCGACACCCAGAAAAATACAGCATCCTTCGCTTAATCCTCCAGGGAAAGACTGAAGGCAAGCCAGGTCCAGGCAGAAGAAGAACATTGCAGATTCAAAACCTAAAGGAACAGTTTGGGCAAAACTCTGCACATTTTTTCATGCAGCTGTTGGCAAAATAGGATTGCCAACTTGATTGCCAACATCCGATGACGGATATGGCACAACAACAAGAAGAAAAGTAATCAATAGAAAATTAATAAAATGTAATAATAAGAAAAAGCTAGTGAACATTAGGCCGCTAGGAGCTAGAAATGAAATGCCACTCAACTTGCTTCTCAAAAGATCTTTCCATTGAAAACCGCTATTCAGCCCAGCCTAGCCTGGTTATTGTTTGCTTCTACAATAACCCCCATCACCACAAAGAGTCCATCTCCTCTTTTAGGGATGCCTCGTGGGATTCGGGTGTGAATTCATTCATAAAATCTGCAATTTTTCCAAATCACAAAGAAAATAATGAGGCAACTCACAAAGCCCTTCACGAGCCTTCAAATGATACAGCCTCTCACAATTGCTAGCACAGCTGCTTGAGAAATTTGCCAAGGAGAGCTAGAAAAAAATGATCAGCTGCTGCTGCATATTTATTTATAATTTATTTATTTATACACACACACAAACACACACACGTATAATACGCAAATACGTTTTTTTCCCATGGGTTTTGTTTCATGGACTGTACCTTCACACATTTAATCTGTGTTCAAAGACAAAGGAAGACAAAAAGAATGCCAAGCTTCCCTTCTTTTATTTTGCAAGCATTAATGCATGCAAATTAAAACAGAGTTGCTTTAGGAAAACAATAACCAAAAGGTTTATACAGCCTAAGCTTTGTCTCAATAAATTAAGTGTGAGTGAGTCATTGATTTCAATCAAACACCTATTAATTGATAGCTAAGCCAAATTCTCTCTGAAAATGAGTCAGGCTATGTGAGCAAAGATAAAAGAGAATTTGCGAAAAATATATTTTTTTAAAAAAATCTCTTTAAATGTTTAGCCCAGCCTTTTTTCCTAGAGACCAAGTAATGTGGGGCAGATCTTTTAAAAAGTGTATTATGCAGTCATTTTTAAAGATGCTCCTATAAAATTTAGATTTCTTAAATAATGTAAAACTCAAATAGTGTGCGTGCTTCGATTTGGCTTTGAAGAAAGCAATTTAAATGCTTTGATTTTTCCTTCAAGAAGAAAATTTCCATTGATATGAAAGGCTCCCATGCAAAACTGGTTTGGTGTGGCTGACCATTCATTTGTCCCTCATCACATGAATAAAATACAATTTGCCAAAAGCAGGAGTGTGGTGACCTGGGGAATGTCACAGAGATAACACAGGCAGCTAGTAGTTCAAACCGCCCCTTTATTATTCCAAATTTTCCCAAATGCTCCCATGTTTCTGGCAACTCGCAAAGCAAAGTGATGATACATATGTTTGTTTGTTTTTCCAATTTATATACCGCCCTTTTCACCAAAAGGGACTCAGGGCGGTGCACAGAAAGATAAAACCCCACAATATACAAAATTTAAAAAACAATTAAATCAATAAGACTGCTAAAATTGAATAAATAGTTAAAACCATAAATAACAAATTAAAAATCCCTAATCTATGTCAGGCCGGCAAGACGAAAGAAATGAGCTTTTACCATCCGACGGAAGAGTCGTAGGTCCGTGATGGTACGGATATCGGGGGGGAGGTCGTTCCAGAGTGTCGGACCCGCCACAGAGAAGGCTCTCCCCCTGGGGGTCGCCAGTCGGCATTGACCGGCTGACGGCACCCTGAGAAGGCCAACTCTGTGAGAGTGGACAGGTCGAAGGGAGGAATGTGGTAGGAGGTGGTCTCTCAAGTAACCAGGACCCGAGCCATGGAGCGCTTTGAAGATGGTAACTACAACCTTGAAGCACACCCGGAAGACCACAGGCAGCCAGTGCAGCTCGCGCAGGAGAGGTGTTACATGGGAGTAACGAGAGACTCCCAGAATCCCTCACGTGGCTGCATTCTGCACTAGCTGGAGCCTTCGGGTGCACACACACACACACACACACACACCCCTCAAGCAGCAAATAGTCCAGCCCAATGCTGTGAGCACCACGGCTGCAAAACAAGAAATCTAGCAAGGCCAACCGAGTTGTCCAGGTAGCATGGCATGTAATCCAGAAATCCAGAAAGAATGCAAAGAATCCAGGACAGTTTAAACATTGGCACTTAACACTCCCTAAATTCAGTGTTTTGCCCTCCACACAGCGTCTCCTTAAGCCAAGTGTGCCTTGTAAAGAGGGGTGGGGTGCTCTCCTCTCGAGTAGTCAGCTCAGCCTGCACTGTTTTCTCCTTCTGTCCACTCTCCATGCTCGAGGATCAGGAGGGAGTGGTCTTTGCTCATCACCTGACACTGTGTGCAAAATGTGATGAGCTCAAAAACAGCCGTTTGGCATGTTTGATTGTAAAACAAACCTGCCCCTTTTCCGGAGTTCTGCCGTAGTACAAAACACGTTGCTTCTTTCTGTCGTTGGCTATTTTGACTATTGTGTGTTTGTTAGCCTTTTCATTGCATGAGTAAGGTTTGTCCTTCTTGAAATGATGACTCACTAAGATGGCTAAAAGGGTTCTGGGCATGATGGACCATCTGTGATGCAAAAACTGATTACATCTGGGTGTCTCAGTTTGCCAAGTTGAGACTCTGCCTCAAGGCAGTTTACTCCAGTGGTCTAGCTTGAAGCAATACTATTCAGTTCAATTATACAATACCTGAAAGGCTGATATACAGAAGATGGCTGAAACTTCTTATCCCATAATTCAAGATACAGCATAATGGTCTTAAATTGCAGGAAATACAGCCTCATTTTCATTTTATAGGGGGAAAAAACCTTCAGAATAAAATAAGCTGTGAAGGGAAGTCCTTATCTACCCTACATTTGCATCACAGATTTGAAATGTAAGGCACTTTTGTCTTTTGAGTTGATGAACGGAATTCATTTGTCTTCTCATTTATATCCTTCTCATTTATATCCTTTCATGTCTCCTTATGATCTCATCGTTTTAATATAGATGTAATTTAGACATTTATAATGTCAAGTAGTTTTAATTGAAGTTTTATTCTGATCGTTTCCTTGACACATTCCTTTCATTTTCATTTCTTTAACCGCTACATGGAAGGGGAGGCGAGTGAAAATACGCTGTTTTATCAAATCATTTTTTAAAAAAATATTCATTGTATTTATACCTCTCTTTTTTAGGAGGGGTAGCAGATTCAAAAAAAATTTCTTCTGCTATCCATGGAAGATAACAGGCTGAGAGCTAATCTCCTATGTCAATAGCTTTTCTCTTCGGAGTGAAGAGTTGAGGATTGTCTGGATTGTTGGATGACTTCTATGAAGAGTGGGCGATATTCAGCCGGTTTGGACCAGTTCACTGGAACCAGTAATGGAAATCATGGATGGGCCTACCTTGCCCACCTGCCCTGGATCTATGCCATCCTATTTAGGCACATTTTTGAGGCGGGCGTATGTGTGGGAAGGTCTGCATGTGAGCACAGCACATCTGCAGAAAGCCAGGTGCATGTACAGAAGGGGCCCATGCTCCTGCAAATCGACATGTGCCCAGCGTCTCCTTAAGTCAAGTGTGCTTTGTGAAGAGGGGTGGGGTGCTCTCCTGTCAAGTAGTTGGCTTAGTCTGTTCTCGCCTTCTCAAGCATGTGAACCTTCTCAAAATTGTGAACCCCACCACTGAGTGTGCACCCATACTTTGGCATTATGTCTTTATCAAATATTATTCCATCCTCTTCTTTATTTTATTTCTTTCTTTAGCACACAGAAATCAAAAAATCACTGATATATGTGTAACCTTAATGGCTATGAAGTGTAGACTACCTCTTCGATGGTGTACCCCAGGCAATGTTCTCTTCTAACACACATGGTGACCGAAACGGATGTGGCATTTCTCATGGTCAAAATTTATAAAGGCAGCAATTTCCAACCTCTAGAAGAAGAAGAAAAGAAGAGATATCAAAATACAGAAAAGGCAGCCTACCAGTCCTTTAGGGAAGATGGTGGAGAATGGAATCTCATCTGATTTTTTTTAAAAAAAGAATATAATGCTGAGTTTGGTGAGACTCCATGGTGTATCTACCTCTTGTCATCCATTAGTAATGCCTTTCCAATATTTTGAACTCAGGTTTTCTCAGGATGCTTAAGGCAGAAACGGGGGGCTTCTGCAGGTAAGACTGATAATGTACCACTGAGCTACAACAATACTTCTTGAAGTCACCGTTCCTCACCATGAATTATTATCATTTTCCACCATTCAAGTGGAACCCCAATCATTTACTGGCAAGCAGAGATGCTGATTTATCTGGGGCTATATGCTATATCTTATACAGCATGATGTTTAATCAGGACCTGCACCATAATTTATACAGCTCTACTCTAAGTTCTTCTCCAGCATGATCTGATGAATTAACAATTCCATTTTTTAAAGAAATGCTTTTTAAAATATTAAGCCCTCATACGACTTACATGAATCTATATAAAACCCACTTTTTAAAAGTTGGTTTCATTAAATATTTATTGCTATAGTCATTTGCAGTGGGTAATAAAATGTAATAAAATAATGCATATACTCAGTTTATTTGGAACAGTCGCCTTTTCATTGTTAGTTTCTCTTAAAAAAAGAAGCAGTGAAGAAAAATATAAAGAACAGACAAAAATGAGCAATGATGTTGTAGTGCAATTAATTTAATATGGTTTGTAGCAGTAGGTTCTGAGATGGTGTTATGAAAACTATTAACTCCATATGGTCAGGATCTGAACTAGAATGTCCCATAGCATTAGGGGCAGATACAAATTGGATAACAATGCTGGGGGGGAAATCTTGTTCTTTCCAGATATATCTATGTATTCTAGTCATTGTTTAGCATTCTTCATGTCTTGGTGCTCCATGAGAAGCAACTTTATGGAAAGAGTGCAGAGAAGAGCAACCAAGATGATTAGGGGACTGGAGACTAAAACATATGAAGAACGGTTGCAGGAGCTGGGTATGTCTAGTTTGGTGAAGAGAAGGACCAGGGGAGACATGATAGCAGTGTTCCGATATCTCAGAGGGTGCCACAAAGAAGAGGGAGTCAAACTATTCTCCAAGGCACCTGGGGGCAGGACAAGAAGCAATGGGTGGAAACCAATCAAGGAGAGAAGCAACTTAGAACTAAGGAGAAATTTCCTGACAGTTAGAACAATTAACCTCTGGAACAGCTTGCCTTCAGAAGTTGTGAATGCCCCAACCCTGGAAGTCTTTAAAAAGATGTTAGATAGCCATTTGTCTGAAATGGTATAAGGTTCCTGCCCACGCAGGGGGTTGGACTAGAAGACCTACAAGGTCCCTTCCAACTCTGCTATTGTATTGTATTGTATTGTATTGAATGACCAACATGGGCAAGATATGATCTGTTGTAGTTTTCCACCACCTGTCATTTTTCCGTTGAACATTCTGATAATATATTAGATACATCTCTAAATATATTGTTGATGATATAATTCCAAAACAAATTTCTTAACCCATTTTTCTTGAACCTAGTCTGCCTGGCTTGTAGTATTTCAATATTGCATTGCCCCATGTAGAGATTTCCTATTATCTAACTTTTAAAATGATTGTACATGCCATCTGACACATTAATTCTTCTGGAAAGTAAGGAAAGTCTTCAAGAACAATGTTACCTGCAGAGGAAAATTAAGAAGATATAGGGAATCAGGAAAATGTGCAGGGAACTTTGCAATGCAAGAATATAATTAGCTGAAAGGGAATAAACTCATCATAAAGTTTAATACAGAACATTTTCATTATAGGCTTAGAGAAATATAAAAAGAGGCATGAAAGAAGTCAACTATAGGTTATGTTCTTGAGATTGCTGTAATAACTCTTTATGTGCTCATGTTAATTAGGAGAGGCTAAAAGAATGGGAGAAAAGATTATAATATGACTACAGGACAAATTGTTTGTTGCACTTTCTATAGTGATGAATGGAGGTTGCCATGATAATTGAAAAATATTCTCAAATGGCAATGCTACCTCAAGGTTCAATAGAAGCGGTATTTATTAAGTGCAAAATCTAATTAGATCCACAACATATTCCAATATAGTAATCAAGCAGGGAGGAGAAACCACATACAATTAACTGTGCATCTTATTAGAGGTGAATCAAAGTAATTGAAGCAAATTCACAAATTGTGGTTTGCAGAGAGTCTAACAATAATATGACTCTTCAAATAAAGGGGACAACTTTATTCACTGGATAATAAAGGAAAAATACTAAGGAGGAAGCAAAGAAATCATAAGGGTTTAAGGTAAAAATATTCTCTGTCTTTTATTGAATTCTGTTAAATTTAATTTTGAACTTATGTCAACAGCAAATTTCCAGTCTTGGGAAATATATTTAAGTGTTTAAGCTAATGGCAAGTCACCCTTCACAATGTTTTACTCATCAAAGGCTCTTAGTAGCAATACCTTGAGTGTTTTATATCAAGCACCTAAATTATCATGGAAAACACACACAAACACATTCCCCCATGTAAAAAAAAAGGTGAGACAATTCAGGTTGGCTATCATGTCATTTAAGACAGCATGGAATTTCAGAAATAACAATTCATAAAATAAATTGCAATAAAACTATATTTAGGAGCTGCATAAAAGAAAACAGAATATAATTTTTTATTGGCCAAGTGTGATTGGACACACAAGGAATTTGCCTTTGGTGAAGATGCTCTCAGTGTACATAAATAGACAAGATACAGTCATCAAGAATCATAAGATACAACACTTAATGATAGTCATAGGGTACAAATAAGCAATCAGGAAACCATCAATATCATTATAAATCGTAAGGATACAAGCCACAAAGCTACACTCATGAGATGGGTGATAGGAACAATGAGAAGACTAATAGTAATGCAGCCTTAGTGAATAGTTTGACAGTGCTGAGGGAATTATTTGTTTAGCAGAGTGATGGTGTTCAGGAAAAAAAAAACTTCTTGTGTCGAGTTGTCTTGGTGTGCAGTGTTCTATAGTGTCATTTTGAGGATAGGAGTTGAAACAATTGATGTCCAGGATGTGAGGGGTCTGTAGATATTTTCATGGCCCTCTTTTTGACTCATGCAGTGTACTCAATGGAAGGAAGGTTGGCCGTAATTGTTTTTTCTGTGGTTCAAGCGAACGAATGTGCAACCAGCCATGGCTAAAGAAAACCACAAGGAAAAGGTCTCCAGATTTTTCCGCTTGCAAGTCTGAATGCAACCATTTAGGAAGGCTGTTGCAAATGTTTAAACTTTCTTTGCATAAAAGGCATTTTTAAGCAATTTAGTTCAAAACAGCCTTGTGTTGTTTTTTTTAAGTTCTTTGTCCACTTCCTGGCCCTGGCCCTCTTTCAATGTGCCTGCCCTTCACCCTAAAGCTTGTTATGGCTTAATCCTGTTTCCCCCTGACAAGAGGCATTCATTCCAACAAACTGACCAGCTTGCTAGAGTGGATGGTGGTGCCAAGCTATGCTTAAAAGATGCGTCCAATTCCTTCTCCATCGGGTGCACTAGCTTTAAATGAGCAACATTTTGTGCAACAAGTAGGTATTTAAAAAAGGAAAAGAAATAATTGGCCCATTATCATCATAATTCGGAAAGCAGTTCCCGTACTTGCAAAAGGTTAGGACCGTGTGTTATTTTTGATTTTGGGAAATGAAAGCCATTGTCACATTAATTGTTGAGGATTGAGCTCATGCAACCTTATGCATCCGGCTCTTTCAAGATTTATTTTTGTGGCATGACTTTTTTTTAGAGGGATGCAAATGGGCTGGGCACAGAGCATTGATGGAACTTTGATAGGTACAGGTCCTCAATGGAAGGCAGGTTGGCAGTAATTGTTTTTCTGACGTTCGAATTATCCGTTGAAGTCTGCGTCTGTCTTGTTGGGTTGCAGAACCAAAACCAGACAGTTATGGAGGTGCAGATTTCAGACTCAATAATTCCTCTGTAGAACTGAATCAGCAGTTTGAGCTCCCTGAGTTGGTGCAGAAATTCTGGACTCAGTGTTTTCACTTGGGTAATGAGAGTTCATATTTAGAGCTCATTCAGTGTGCATGCATTTTTCCTCCTTCTCAGCCAGGTGTATCCAAATTTTCATGGCTCGCATCATACTTATTAGGAAAGCCAATTCAATATGTGACTAATCTTGAATGGGGGAAATATTAGCAGTTACAGTGTGAATGGCACAATTAAAAAGAAATAATCCAATCCTACCTATGTACTTAGGAAACAATTATGAAGTTGCAACAGCTGTTGCATATTAATCCATCATTATACTCAGCAATGCATCAACAGTTACACAATAAAATGGAAAATTTCTCCAATGCCGGCGAGAAGATCTATGTGAAATAGCTTTCATTTCACATTCCCTTTACAATATGTGTTTTCTTATTCCGCCCTTAATTCAGCGCACCTGCCAACTCTAAACTGGAAATGCATAAAATTGAATTGGACTTCTTATATTCAAAAGGGTGTCATTAGACTTATGAATGTTTTTTTCGCCTCTTTTCAGAGAGTCCATATGAATGGATCCGAAGTGCTTCTTTACCGTGTGTTAGACAAAATGTTAGGGGGGAGGGATTCTCTAATAGAGCACTCCAACCTTGAAACCAATTAGACTAAGAGGTAAATGGCTCCTTTTCATGGAGAAAAGAGACAGGTCTAGGATGCTTTCAACTGTATTCCTAAACAGGAACATGTGGGTTGGGTGTATGGCCTTGTAGAGATGTCCTTTAATTGCATGGTTCTCTATTGAGATATACACACAAGACCTTCTTGAACTGAAACATTAAAATAGCTTTTCTACTGCATTGTGGTCTTTGGTTCTCTCTCTCAGTGTGTGTGTGTGTGTGTGTGTGTGTACACATATGTAAGGTAAAGGTAAAGGATCCCCTTGCACATATATGCTAATTGTTCCCAACTCTAGGTGGTGGTGCTCATCTCCGTTTCAATGCTGAAGAACCAGCGCTGTTCAAAGACGTCTCCGTGGTCATGTGGCTGGCATGACTAAACACTGAAGGTGCACGGAACACTGTTACCTTCCCGCCAAAGTGGTCTCTATTTTTTTACTTGCATTTTTTATGTGTTTTCTAACTGCTAGGTTGGCTGAAGCTGGGACAAGTAACGGGAGCTCACTCAGTTACGCAGCACTAGGGATTCGAACCGCCGAACTGCTGACCTTTCTCATCGACAAGTTCAGTGTCTTAGCCACTGAGCCACGGTGTCCCTTGTACACACAGGTCTATCTGCATACGTACTCTTTGTGTCTTTGACTGAAGCATAAGCAAGGCTCCTGTGTGCTAGAAAGATTTTTATCCAGCGAAATAGAGGGACATTCATATCTTTGATCACCTTCTGAGCATATAAGCAAAAGAATACCACACCGCAGAATGTAGTGAGTGCATCTTGAGAATATAATCACATATTTTCTCACCTTCACAAGCCATTTCAAAAGCATTTTGTCTTTCATCAGAGAATTGGTAAGAGAGAAAAAAAAGATAGGGCTTATTGTCCTCCCTCCTGCATTGCAGTGTTTAATTTTAAGAAGTTTATCTCTTCTCTTGCGGTCTGTGTATCTCTTTTCTCATCTTTTCATTTCACTGAGACAGTTTTGAAGGATCAGATCACCTAACATAGAAATGATATTTCGACTATGTATAATTTACACATTACCCACCACTTTTAGCACTGAATGGTCTATTTTTTTTTAAACTCCCCAACTTTGAAGTTCCTGTTGAAATCTTTATAGTATTTTGAATCGACTTCAGCTCAAACTTTATCTAGAGCTATCTGTATAAACTTGTGCGTGTTTGTGTATGCATTCCAGTGGTGGGTTTCTGCAGGCTCGCACCTACTTGCGAGAGCCGGTTGGTGAAATTTAGAGAACCGGTGAGAGGGGGTTCCACCGGCATACCTGGAAGTAAATCTGGCCCGCCGCTGCCAGTGACCCAATGGGAAGGAAAGGAAAGGAAAGGAAAGGAAAGGAAAGGAAAGGAAAGGAAGGAAGGAAGGAAGGAAGGAAGGAAGGAAGGAAGAAAGAAAGAAAGAAAGAAAGAAAGAAAGAAAGAAAGAAAGAAAGAAAGAAAGAAAGAAAGAAAGAAAGAAAGAAAGAAAGAAAGAAAGAAATAGAAAGAAAGAAAGAAAGAAAGAAAGAAAGAAAGAAAGAAAGAAAGAAAGAAAGAAAGAGAATTTATCATTACAATTGAGTCCAAAATTTTGGTTGCTAAGCAAGAGCGTTGTTAAATGAGTTTCATCACATTTTAAAAGGTGGCCACTCCCACCCTGTCACATGACTGCCAAGCCACGCCCACAAAATAGGCCACACCTACAGAGTAGGTTCTAAAAAAATTGAAACCCACCACTGATGCATTTGTGTGTGTGTGTGTGTGTGTGTGTCTGTATTCATATTTACAAAAGGGAACACTCCCTCATTTAATTTCACATCAGTCTTGTGAAGGATCAGGGATGTGTGGCTCAGTGGCTAAGACGCTGAGCTTGTCGATCAGAAAGGTGGGCAGTGCAGCAGTTTGAATCCCTAGCGCCATGTAATGGAGTGAGCTCCCGTTACTTGTCCCAGCTTCTGCCAACCTAGCAGTTCGAAAGCATGTAAAAATGCAAGTAAAAAAAATAGGAAACACCTTTGGTGAGAAGGTAAGAGTGTTCCATGTGCCTTTCACATTTAGTCATGCTGGCCACATGATCACGGAGACGTCTTCGGATAGCACTGGTTCTTTGGCTTTGAAATGGAGATGAGCACTGTCCCACTGAGCTGTGAATAACTATGTGTGAACGGAACCTTTACCTTTTTACCTTATGAAGGAAATTGGACTAGAGTGCTGTTTATAAGCCACCCACAGTCAGTGAGAATAAGGGGTTGGCCATATAAATTTTTTTAACTAAATAAAATTGTGACTAAGAACCTGTTACACACCATTTTATTAATTGGTCTTGCTTTCTCGCTTTTTGTTATTTATTGAAAAAGAAACTTCTAATAATTTTAATTGCCAATTAACTGAGATGCCTAGACTAAATTTTCAGATTTAGGAATGCTCCTGGTGAATTTATGAATGCATATTTCTATAGACAGTAATGCACAAGTGGTTTGTTACTGCGTTCTATTCTGATTTATTTTTGCAGTGTTTCGCTCTAGCCCATTATTCTTCCCCCCCCCCCCATGCCTGACTGTTTTGAGAACCAGAGTATTTCACCAGAATTATCCATCCATAATTGGTTATCTGACTATCCACTGGTTTTCTTGGCAGGATACTGGAATGGGTTAACGTGTCCTTCTCAGTGGAATATATTTATTTTAAACCATCGTTTACGATCTGCCTATCCTAGGTGTAACTGATAGAGAATAAATACCAATGTTATAGATCAGGGGTCTCCAATCTTTGCAACTTTAAGTCTGAAGGACTTCTGCTCCCAGACTTCTCCAGCCAGCTTTGCTGGCTGGAGAAGTCTGGGAGCTGAAGTCCTTCAGACTTAAAGTTGCAAAGGTTGGAGACCCCTGTTATAGATCATAATAACATTTACTGTTACAACCCTGCTTATGCCACCTGGCTTGAAATTTTAGGCTTGGACAACCTGGAACTCTGCCATCTACGTTCTGACTTAAGCATAGTACACAAAATTGTCTGCTATAACAACCTACCTGTCAATGACTACTTCAGCTTCAAACTTCACAATACGCTGGCAAACAATAGATACAAACGCAAAGTAAATCCCTCCAAACTCAATTGCAGAAAATACAACTTCAGCAACAGAGTGGTAAATGCCTGGAACGCTCTACCTGATTCCGTGATTATTTTCTCAAGCCCCCATAGCTTCAGCCTTAAATTGTCTACTGTGGTTCTCACACCATTTCTAAGAGGTCCGTAAAGGGGCGTGCATAAGCGCGTCAGCGTGCCTACCATTCCTGTCCTACTGTTCCTATTTATTTATTTATTTATTTATTTATTTATTTATTTATTTATTTATTTATTTATTTATTTATTTATTTTATTAGACTTTTATACCGCGCCACTCTCACCAAAAAGGGACTCGGGGCGGTGCACAGCAAATTAAGTGCACAAATATAAACATATACAAAAAGAATAAATACGTCATAAATAATCAATAAAATCTTATTAAATTAAACAATACCCTGTGCTAAAATCAATTTAAAACCCATTTGTTAAAACTAGTTTAATTTAAAATCAGTCGATAAAATAGCCTTGGAAGTTAGGCCAGGCCAGCTAAATGAAAGAAGTGTGTCTTTTGATGTTGGCGGAAAAGGCGGAGGTCTGTGATGTTCCTGAGCGCGGGGGGTAGCTCGTTCCAGAGGGCAGAGCCCGCCACAGAAAAGGCCCTTCCCCTGGGCGTCACCAGCCAGCATTGCCCGGCCGATGGTACCCGGAGAAGACCCTCTCTGTGGGAGCGGATCGGTCGAAGGGTTGTATGAGGTAGGAGGCGGTCTCGCAAGTAGCTAGAACCCATGCCATGGAGCGCTTTAAACATCTTGAAACGCATATTAGTAATGTAATTTGTACTCATTTCCTTTGTTTATGTCCATGTTCATACTTATACCTGTTATCTTGTACAAGTAACAAACTAAATAAAATAAAAATAAATATATCCGGTGATTTTTTGATATAATGAAAGATATCTATGTTAGTCTTTGACCAGCAAACAGAAATAAAACGATAAAGAAATAGAGAATATTAACTGTAACTTCACTGTCTAAACATTGTAAGGAAAATGACTATAGAATTAAACAAACATTTCCAGACTGTTGCCCAACCAAAATATCTACAAAGCTATGTTAACTCATTTGTTTTTTAACTCATTTGTTTAAAAAAAAATTCTAATATTGTTTATAATATTAGTAATGTAATAGGTTGAGCTATCTGAAAAGCTAAATGAATAAAAATTAATACTTGGAGATTGAAAACAACAATAAAATAGCTAGGCATAAACTGTGTAGCCTACTTGGCTGTAGCTGTCAGTCAGGGCTTGGCAGATCTACAGTATACTGAGAAGAAGTTGGCAATGTTGTCTGTTGTACTGGATTGGAATCAGAAGGTTTATGAGGAATACATTTGATTTGATTTTGATTTTGATTTTATTAAATTTATATCCCGCACCTATCTCCTATCGGATGATTGCATTGTTTGCGAGCTGTTGGTTAGGCCTCTTCATCCTTTTATGTTCCTGTTTAATTTGTTTTATTTATTATTTTAATTTTTTCTTAGCTGAGATTGGTTCTAACAAAAACCTTCCAATACAAGTAAAAAAGATGGAATTGCAGTGAGCCAGCAGGAAAGTGCTCTCAACTGGGATATCTCAGCTGTGTAATTCACATAGCTGTGTATCTTAGGTTCTCAAAAATGTAGAAGTATGTAATCTTGACCAGTAGTCATTTATTATTGGTATGAATTAGTTAATTTAAAATCAACTACATTAGTTTGCCACATTACATCCCTTCATTATTATTTTTTTAATTACTTGTATTATTTCAGTGTTTTGATCTGCTTAGTTTCCAAATTCAAACAAGTCTGACCAGCATTTATGACTTGTTCACATGTGTTACATAAAGTCAGCTTTAAGAGGAATGGGAGAAATATTCCTTTTTATTAAACTTGTAAAACAAGAGAAAAATGACTTTTAAAAAAGACCCGCTTAATACAGCTATCTATGTGAACAAAAGATGTTGTTTGCTTAAGTACATTTAAAAGTGGAAGGCTGAATTATGCAAATGAATTCAAAATAATTATTCAAAGCTCTGCAATATAATTTTGAAGGAGTAGATGCATTTCACATTATGAACTGAAAATAAAACCACGGTATGCTATTTTAATAAAAAAAACCACAACCTGGTGATTATTCAGGTACTATGCCCACCAGCTTCATTCTTATAAAAAAATAAACAATATTTCATGTTCAGAGACTCTACCACATTATCCCATGTTAATAAAAACAAATTGCAACACAAACGCATTCACTGAAGACATGTTGATTACGCTGCTATACATTTATGGATGAAATAACTATCTTGTAACAGCTCGAAGGTGATCCAGAGGCACAAATTTTGGAGTAACATCAGGTAATTCAAACCCTGTGTAGGCTGTTAAAACTCATCCAATTAATCTACTGCAGAGATTTCTTTAAATTGGCATAAAATACTGCACATCCTCTTCCTGGGAGGTAAAATCTATTTCACTTCAATCTGTTTATTGCAACTACTTTTATGGTTTGGAATAAAGTTTTCCAGATTGAAATGGAAATTTTATTGCGTGGGACCCAAATAGAAAAATAACTATTCGACAGTGGTCAGATCTAACATTCAGTTGCAAAGGACATTGATAGTCCTCTGTAATGAAGTGTAGCATATCCTTCTTTTTCTTATTTCATCTACCATCCACTAATTCTTCTGTTCTGTTTAGCTAAGCCAGCTGTTCCTATATTTAAGAGGATGTTCTTCCTGGATTGCATTCTTTATGACAAGTGGGTAAATAATCTATAGTTCTATCTTATTGACTTGTTGGTTATTCTTAATGGTCAAAACCCTTCTGTGTAACTGCTGATGCACTGCGTGCCAAGGGTGATGAATCACTGTTTGACATCTGCAGACAGATTTGGCAAATATATGCAGGTTCTTCATGAAACTTTGATATGCTCTCTACATGGGGCTTCCCTTGAGGTGCACTCGAAAGCTACAGTTAGTGCAGAATGCTGCTGCGTGGGTGATTACGGTAGCCCCTAGATGCTCCCACATAACACCGATCCTGCGCGAGCTGCACTGGCTTCCTGTGGTCTTTCGGGTGCGCTTCAAGGTCTTGACGACCATCTTCAAAGCGCTCCATGGCTCGGGACCTAGTTATATGCGAGACCGTCTTCTGCCCCATACATCCCTTAGACCGATACGCTCCCACAGAGAGGGCCTTCTTCGGGTGCCATCGGCCGGACAATGCCGGCTGGCGACACCCAGGGGAAGGACCTTCTCTGTGGTGGGCCCTACCCTTTGAAACGACCTACCCCCTGAACTCCGCACCATCACCGACCTCCGCCTCTTCCGCCAGTGTTTAAAAACACACTTATTTCATCAAGCCGGCCTAACATAGCCTCCGCTGTGACTAATCTTAGATTAGATTTTAATTGGTTTTAGCGCAGGTTTTGCTATTTAATAGTTTTTTAAATTTATATGTTTTGTATTATTTTTGTATGTTGTTTTAATTTCCTGTGTGCCGCCCTGGGTCCTTTTGGAGAATGGCGGGATATAATTTGAATAAAATAAAATAAAATAAATATGTAATTGCCTAGGGTAAGAGGTCACATGGAGAGCTTGTACATTTTCCAGTTCTGTTGGAGCATATTTTGAATGGGAGCAGATATACTCCTATTCAAAGCCCAGTTCCTGCTACAGAATTTCAAAAACAAGAGTTTTTGGATCTCTCTTGTAAATAATTCAGTAGTCATATTAAATGGTAATACCTCTTCTTTTGCCTCTTGATGTTAAATAATTAACAATAACTAAATCAAAAGCATAAGATTCCTCACAGGGGTCGGCTGTTGGGGATTTGCAGATGTTTGGGAGAACCTCTAGCTAAGATTCTCTGCAGTTCAGAGAACCCACAAATCCTACTCCTGGCTGTGGACCCCCCCCCCCGCATCCTCACGCCCCCCTTCCAGGTGTCTCTATGTGATGCCTTCTTGGATGTAGGTAAGTGCAGGGCATGTGCAGAGGCTCAGGGAGGGCAAAATATGGGCCTACTGGAAATTCAGGAAGGCCAGAAATTGGCCTCCGGAGCCTGGGGAAGGTGAAAACACCCCCCAACCCCAAGCCATGGTGCAAGAGACCAACTAGGCCATGCCCACCATGGCCATGCCCACCAAGCAACCTGGGAGAGAACCTCTTGCTAAGATTTTTGAAGCCCACCCCTGGCTATGAAATCCATTTTGGAAATTTCAGCAAAAATAATAAATCTTCATTTGACGTCATTATTTGGGAGAACATTCTTGGATCAAACTGAACTCAAATGTGTGTGTTTGTGTGTGTGTGTATGTGCGTATTCATCCCACAAAGCAGGGACCGTTCACAGATCTAAATGGTGCGTTTTACGCTTTACAAAGTTTGTTGACAGCTTTTGAACTTCCCTGGTTTTCTGACACAGAATTATTATTTCACCATTGGTAATTTTGTTGTCGTTTTTCTTTCACTTTGCCCAGTGAACAAATTAGCTTAAAAGCATCATGAGCGTCTATGTTGCTTCACAATCGCCCAAATTTATACCGTATGTAGGGATGGAGTTTAAAAGAGCAAATGAAAAAAAGAAAAGAAAAGAAAAGAAACAAAACAGCTGCCATTGAAGAGTGGGAAAGAACACACAGCCAGCCAGGGAATTGGCGAAAAGAAAATATGGAGCCGTGAATCAACGCAGCAAATCAGAGAAACCACAAGGAGCTTCCAAAATTATTGTGATAAGTGTGTTTCAGAGCAAGAACATGCTTCCTCAGGGGCCTCATTGGAACGCTGTTACATAGCTCTTAGTCATCGTGAAGAAGATACAACCCCAAGCAGCGAGAATAACATTCCCCAAGCATGACTCTGGTAAGCTGGAGGTCTCACCAATTTGACAGACCTAAGCACCGTTAAAACCAGCAGAGAGTAAAGCAGATTTCACATAATTGTGGCTGGGATGAAATTTACACTGGAGAACTTAACCAGGATATGTTTGTGCGCCAGGAAATGAAATCCCTTTAATGCAATGCTTTTGCTTTGCTTGTGCCTTTTTCTTGATGTTGAAATCAGAATGCAATCATCCATTTATTAGTTATAATTTATACACTGTCCATCTTACCGTTGAAGGTTTTTTATTAGATGATAAAAGGGTGCTGGAGAAGAATCCTGCGAGTCCCTTGGATCCAACAGTCAGTCCTAGAGGAGATCAACCCTGACTGCTCTTCAGATAGCCAGATCCTGAAGATGAAACTCAAATACTTTGGCCACCTAATGAGAAGGAAGGACTCATTGGAGAAGAGTCTCATGCTGGGAACGATGGAGGGCAAAAGAAGAAGAAGGGGATGACAGAGAATGAGGTGGCTGGATGGAGTCATTGAAGGCCTGGAGGAACGTTGACCGTGGGGTCGCGGTGGGCCAGACATGACTTTGCAACTAACAACAACAATAAAAACAGTTAAAATTAGTAAGAATTAAATAGGAAAAAAATGTAAACGTTTCCTTTCTGTTATGTCCAAACTCTAGGTCAGGGTGGGATAAACACTGCCTGGCCCCATATTGATGGGGAAGTATAAATTGAAACTGTATTTACCCACACTTAAATGGATCTATGGGGAACAAAACATATAATACATTAATTCTTATAATTATCTCTGCATTCAATGTATGTGTCCATACATAGCAGTAGCACCTAGACTTATATACCACTTCACAGTGCTTTATAGCCCTGTCTAAGCAGTTTATAGAGTCAGCCTATTGCCCCCAACAATCTGTGTCCTCATATATATCAAATCCCTTCATTTGTGCTTCATTGGTGCTTGGACTTATATTGTATATAAGTCCGCCCTGGGTCCTAACAAGGAGAAGGGCGGGGTATAAATTCGAATAAATAAATAAATAAATAAGTATATGGTTTTCTTTTCTTTCTTTCTTTCCTTCCTTCCTTCCTTCCTTCCTTCCTTCCTTCCTTCCTTCCTTCCTTCCTTCCTTCCTTCCTTCCTCCCATTCTTCTCAGTAAGATGGAATTAAATCAAAAATGAAAAATAAAAACACCGTTCAGAGATCTGGGTTCAGAGACCTTGTTTTTCCCCCCTTACATCATGCAGTTTCCATGACTTCTCTGGTTTGTGTGAAATCTCAGGAAAGAAATCTCAAATTCATCCCATTAAATTTTTTTTTTTTTAAAAAATGTATTTTGGGAAAAGTAGCCGTGCAGCAAAACTTCAGATGGCTGCCAAGATCTGCCAAAGAAAATAGTAAAATCAGGAGCAACGCCTTCTGTTGTCTACAAACTCTTTTAAAAATATGGCCTTTTAACATTTCTTCCTGTAGTACTTGTGTTTTGGTCTGTGACCGTAAATAAAAGTATAAATATAGCCTAAAGAAATGTAAAATAAAATCTCTGAAAATAATATTGGAAAATAGGAGTCTCCTTTGCAAGATTAAGAAGCATTTGAGAAATTTCAAGGGAGATTTCTGCACAGTCTGATTTTTTTCCCCTCTTGCTGTTGCTTCCATTCCTTCCTTCCAGCTCTGCTTTCTTCACTGCAGCTTATCCCAAGCTTATTCTGTCAATAACCTTTGTTCTTTCTGCTTGGTAGAACCAGGAAGGAAAATAGATGGAAAATAGATGATATTGAAGGAGGAGGAGACCATTTTCCCCCCAGTATTTCCCTGCTTTCTCCATGGTTTGAGTTGAATGCTATTTATGCTGGTGACTGATTTCTCTTCTCTTTCCCAGTTTAATGCCAACCCAAAGATGCACAATGCGTGAATAATAAATATAAACCGACTTCATGATACAGAAGCCCTTTTCCTGAGTTAAAGTGACAGGTATGTAACAGATCTCATAAAATAGAGTCACAACATGACATAATATTTCATGGCACACTGGAAATGACAAGAAGTACACTAATTACTGTCTTCGGTGAAACTTTAAATACCAGTTTCATGTATGCATTCGACTAAACATTTTTGATCTAATGATGTGCCTTTTGAGAGAAGTTGTGGTTACAGAATGAGGAAACGACACAATGATTGATTTATTCATCTTCCATAAGTACTGAATAATATCAAGAACTAATGAGTTGAATCAAAAAAGCTGATGGCTCTTGACGATCTGTTATATAAATTGGCTGCAATCCAGTGGTTCCAGCTGTGATCCCAGAGCCATGCACACGGAAGTCGTTCTCTTCTATAAGAGAGCTATATTGACCATGTGCCATGGGAAATCCTCGTGCCCAGTTTCAGCATGACCGCACAACAGGAGAAAGGGGAAATTATGCCTTATTTGGACAACTAGGAAGCATATGCTAAAAGACTGAATGGGGCCTCCAACCCTCAAGCATTCATGCTCTCAAATGATGTTCTGTGTAGAAAATAAGACAGAAACATAGATTGTGTAAATTTTCACATGGATTTTGTAGAAGTTGGAAAGAGAATGGGTTGTAATTCCATATGTCTTCTTAAATAATTCATTGGCTACCTGAAGAGAACTTCGGGGAGAATCAGTGAAAGCTAGAACTCAAGCAGATTTGAATTTGGGTGAAGGATAACCTGTAAGAAATCCAGAACCTCTCATCCAAGAAACTTCTTCAATTCTTGAATGAGAAGCAACACTTTTTCAAGGAAAAAACCAAAGGAAGTCCATTTGTCTTTTGAAATACACTTTCAGGACAGCATCTTTGAACTCTCATTTCTTGACTTAATGTTAGGAACACAGAAAAATATCCTGGGATCCATAGGATCACTTAATGACAGAATTTCCAGTCTCAATTGCCATCTAAATTGATGACCACCTGAATAGGACATGGAAATTTGGATCATCAAGTCTCTTTGGTTGAACCACTATGATTTCTCTTTGCTATGTTACATCTTGTTCCTCTTCTTTTACTTTTTTTTAACACTGCGGCCTGAAAAATATATAATTCTGCATCTGAATACAATTATAGAAAGTTCTTTTTTTGCTTATTATGCTGAAGTCTTTCCTGAAAGAAGCCTTATGGTCTGCAGTCACCAATTCTATGATAATGGGAATTCACAGGGGAATAGAAACAAGCATCAATTAACTTTTTCCCTTAGAACATTAATTGGAAGAATAGTTTTATGGTGCATAAAAACTGTGTGTCTGAAATGTTAGATATACGCTCCATTTCCTCTTTTAAATAGAGAACATACATTTTCATGTCTGCTGTACGGAAATCGGTGAAACAGCCCAATTTATTAACAGTTCAGCTACTTGTGGGAACAAGTATTTATACTTACATTGAAAGTAGGGTTCTCAGCCATTTCAAGTTTTAATTTTAGGCAATTAATCAACAATGTTTTAATGGAATGATTAAAACTAAGTGGATTTGCATATTATCAAACTTCCTCTTACAAACAATTTATGGATGAACATGTGGAAATATGGATGAGCTCTAGGGAGAGATTGATTTGTCTGATGCCACAAGCAGAAGCTGGATGTAGAAAATATAAATTGAGGAATAATAGAAAGAAAAGAGAAGGAAGTTTGAACCACAGTGTACAGCACAGCTGGAATCAGTGTCTGAAGTCCTTGGCAAAGGTTGGTACCCCCATGGGGAATACTCTGAACCATAGAATCTCTTGGACATGGTGCTTTCTTTACTGGTAAATATGTTTATTTGCATTCTGTAAATAAGGGAAAATGGACGTGGTTGTTGATCAGAAAGGTCAGCATTTCGGTGGTTCGAATCCCTACTGCCGCGTAATGGAGTGAGTTCCTGTTACTTGTCCCAACCTAGCAGTTTGAAAGCACATAAAAATGCAAGTAGAAAAATAGAGACCACTTTTGGTGGGAAGGAAGCAGCATTCCGTGCGGCTTCAGCATTTAGTCATGCCAACCACATGGCCATGGAGAAGTTTTTGGACAGTACTGGCTAGAGTTGGGAACAACTAGCACATATGGGAACCTTTACTTTACTTAATTCTTTCTTATGCACACTAAAAGACTCCAAAAATACAGCAATTGTGACGTACCTACATGCTTTTTAAACGTTTAATGCTTCAATCTAAAAATGATAATACCTAGGTCCGTAGAGAGAACATTGAGTAAGTTTTTATTACAGTCATAGGACAAGATAAGCAAAATAATTGTATCCCCGCTACTATGTGTTTACCAGGAAATGCAGTGGTGTTCAATACACACAAGCAAATCAAAGATGATGGAAGGCAACTTTAACTTATCTCTCTATTCAGAAATGATGTTAAGAAAAATGACTTATCCGGTGCACAATACATTTACAAACCATGCTGCCATTCAATGCGAAGCATGGGAAAAAAAATCTGTAATAAACCCCAATCAGATGCAGACAATGGGATGTCCTGTGTAATTTAGCTCCCCTTCCTTCAAATTCCATAATTATGGCTTTGTACTCAATCCAAGAATTATATAGGTGTTTTTTTTTCATGAGAATATGTTACCTTATTTATACGTGAGCCAGGTTTTTATGGACCTATCAAGTGAATATATATATATATATATATATATATATATATATATATATATATATATATATATATATATATATATATATATATATATATATATATATATATATATATATATATATATATATATATATATATATATCTGTCCTTTGGGTGCTAGAAATTGAATTTTCCAGTAGGATCATGTGTGGGGGTGAATTCACTATATTCACTGCAGCAGTGAGGAGCTAAAAAGAAAAGTGCTTTATAGTCTACTGTATTTGCTTGCTTGCGATGGTGATAACCTATATTATTTTTGTTGTCAACATGTCCAGATAAAGTGGGGAAATATTCCTTAATAACTTTTGAGCCGTTGTAGGCCATGAGGAATGGAAATGCAGGCTTCAGATCTTATCACATTTTCAAAGAAGTGGACGTGCAAAATGTAAGACTCTATAGAATGTGATCTACCCAGTTGAATATTTGTGCTAAAACTTTGCTAATAGATGTAGAAATGTAGGTGGGAAAATTGCAGGCTATATAATTTGATTTGTTTCTATAAGACACAGGCATGCAAACTTTCCTCCAGATGTACGAGGAATGGTTGCAGGAATTGGGTTTATCTTGTTTAATGAAAAGAAAGACTGGGGTGACATGATAGCAGTGTATTAATATTTGGAGGGCTGCCATGAAGAAGAGTGGGTCAACAACCGATTCTCCATAGCACCTGAAGGCAGAACAAGAAGCAATGAAAACTAATCAAGGAGAGAACCAACCTAGAACTAAGAAAACATTTCCTAACAATTGCAACAATTAATCAGTGGAACAACTTGCCTCCAGCAGCTGTGGATGCTCCAGAACTGGAAGTTTTTAAAAGAAGAGATTGGACAACCAATTGTCTAAAATGGAATAGAGTTTTCTCCTTGAGCAAGGAGTTGGACTAGAGAACCTACAAGGCCCCTTCCAACTCTGTTATTCTGTTAGGTAAAGGTAAAGGTTCCCTTTGCACATATGTGCTAGTCATTCCTGACTCTAGGGGGCAGTTCTCATCTCCGTTTCAAAGTCAAAGAGCCAACGCTGTCCGAAGATGTCTCCGTGATCATGTGGCTGGCATGTGGCCGGCTCAAGCAGGAGCTCCTACACCATTTCTTCCAAGGGATAAATGGCAGTCCCATCTCTTCTTAAAATTCTCAAGTGAGGAAGCTCCCACAACTTCTGAAGGCAACTTCTGTTCCATTGGTTGATTGTTCTCACTGTCAGAAAGTTCCTCCTTGTTTCTAGGTTGAATCTCTCCTTGGTCAGTTTCCATCCACTATTCCTTGTCTGAACTTCAGGTGCTTTGGAAAATAGCTTGACCCCCTCCTCTCTATGGCAGCCCCTCAAATATTGGAACATTGCTATCATGTCTCACCTGGTCCTTCTCTTCACTAGACTAGCCATGCCCAGTTCCTGTAACTGTTCTTCACATGTTTTAGTCTCCAGTCCCCTAATCATCCTGGTTGCTTTCCTCTGCACTTTTTCTAAAGTTTCAACATCTTTTTTATAGTGTGGTGACCAAAACTGGATGTGGTCCTACTAGGGCTTTATAGAGATATATTAAAATGTCTTGTTTTGTTGGTTGGCATTCATCAAATTTCATTCCGATAAAAGATTACAAATTGAATAGAAGAGAAGAGGACAACTTCTTTTTTATCAAGTCCTGTGTGGTATATATTTATTTATTTATTTATTTTTATTTTATTCAATTTATATCCCGCCCTTCTCCGAGAGGACCCAGGACGGCGCACAGGAATTTAAAACAATATACAAAATAGTACCAAATATAATTTTAAAACCTATTAAATGACAGAAACCTGCGCTAAAACCAGATTAAGATTTAATGTACTGTGTAGTTTATTTATAAGTGAAATGAGTAAGTTCTACTCTTAATACTGCAAAAAGGCCCTTGATTGAGGAAGACTGTCCGGAAATTAGACGTTTTACAAAACATGAGTAGAATTTCCTGACCATGCAACCAAATTCTCGAATTCAAAACTGCTCAAGGCACTTGTTTTAATTTCCATCTTTCTTATGTGTTATTGATCATCTCTAAACTAAATAAATACGGAGAATAATTGCCTCAGCAGGTGTGCTTAGCTATTATACTCCAGGTGTCAATGAAAATGTCTTCCAAGGGACTCTGCTTTCCACTTTCTTAGTCCAGAAATCCATATTCATTTAGAAACCAAAATAAATGTGTGGCCTTTGGATTGTTTTCCAAAATCTTTTCACGGTCTGCTTTTTTCTCTTGCCAACATGCCCTAGTTTTCCTCTTTTTAAATGTGGAATATTCTTGCTGGTTGAAAGCAGAATGTAAGGCTTGACCAGAATGTAAGGCTTCTTTCAGTTTCAAAACAGTTTCTCTATTTTCTTAATCCTCTGTAAATAGGCACATTTCAATAATGGACATAATCCACGATCACATTCTGTTTCTACTTGCGCCAAATGTGAAAACATTAGGCCTTGACAGAAAATATACGTCCTTGGGAAGCTCAGAGGCTGTGTGGATTTTCTCACACAATTTCCTACCTAGATACTGACAGATTCAATTCTGTTAGCTTTGAGAATGGAACAATATCAGGCATTTTGAAATAGTTGGTGACACTATATATTTTTATATTGGAAATGCCTCTGATAGGAATGATAAGCCTGTCATCTTTCTTATGTCAATAAATTATATTTGTTCAAATGGCCAATTGTCAGAGATTCTGGGAAATACATGTCAGCAATATTTGGCTTCTTCTCGTCCAGTTTATGGTAATGAAGTGTCTAGTCCACATTAAGAAGTCTAAAGCGTTAGGATTTAGAGTCCTGAAGAAAAAAATCCTGGAGACTCCATGGTATAATTTGCAAGGAACAAAGTTTTTTGAGGTCTTCCTAAAACAAGCTAGTGAGATCAGCTGTTTAAAAAATAGCATCATATTTATTCAGTCGAAGTTCAAACATTGCTATAAATTGATCAATTGATTGGATCAGGCAATGCTTATGTATCGATCATTATTGTTGAAAAACAATTTTTATTGGTTTTACAGTATATATGGGAAAAAGGTTATAGGGTTAAAGTAACATTTTAGTGGCTTCCATGCCGGAGGTGGTGGTCCTCCCAAAACTCCATAAAAATTCAATATTTTTTAAAGAAAAACAAAGGGAAAGCATACATATAAGTTACATTGTATATTTCATACGTTCAATCATGTTTTTCATTGCCATCTAATTCAACTATCACAGTGAAATTTCAAATAAAGTCATTTTTGGGATCTAAGTCTTTTTGCTATTGATTCTTCTTCTTCCTTCCCATCGACGGGCGGGGCCATGCCCCCCCTCCCCTCCCGTTCCCGCTTCTTCGTCTCCTAGGAGTGAGGAATGCTTTTGAAGAAAGGCCTCCACCTCTCTTAATGTTTTAATTATAATTGTACCTCCCTCCCAGAAGACCAACATTCCTTCTGGCAATAACTATTTGAACCAAACTCCTTTTTTATATAATTTTTTGGACAAGAAGGAATATTTCCTTCTTGTCTCTCTAATTTTTTTTGGAATTTGTTTCAAAATAGCAACTTCTTTTTCCTGATATTTCAGAGGCCCTCCCCGCTGGGCCCTCAATATCTCATCCCTTGTGGATCTCCTTAAAATTTTAATATGGACTTCTCTTGGTACATCATTTATTCTAGCATATGACTGAGTTAATTCTATAAACCAGGTCCATATCCCACCAGAGTTGTTCTTTATTCCTTTTAATATAATTGATCATTATTCATGCATTCCATTAATTCAAATCATGGCTTGCATGACACCAACAATGTTTACAGCATGCTGAGTGAAACTCAAACAAACCACGTTAATAAATAATGATCTATTCTACATTATTAGTCTTGTTTTTTTGTCCTTCCACAATCCTACTACTTTATTATTTTGTTGCGTTTTTATTGCATTATACCATAAAGTGAGAACCTTTGGCATATGTTACATCTACTCCATCACTAAGCAATGGCTTTTCCCTGTTGGGTTGCTTAAATTTAGGTTCTTATGGCATTGTCATTTGGAATGATTAAGCTAATATAAGTGATAAATCACTACTTATGTGACAAATAGTACTAAGGCAGATGGTTAAAATTTGCTGCACCATTCTAAATTGACATCTTTTTGATATGCTGAATAAAACAGTTGCATGTGATCTATAATTTAATCACCGACATCCCTGCAGCATAACAGCTTTAAAACACTCCCTAACACAATCAGAAAGAGAGGAAAAAGAATAACAAGAAATATGCATTTCATAAGTACTGGCAGAGAAGTCAGAAAACATAAAGGGAGATGAAGTACTTGCTTTTTTTTTTTAAAGGAAAAGGGGATTAAAAACAATCTTTCTGAATTTAAAATATGAAAACACAAACCTTTATAAATGTGCAACTTTCTACTTGTATTAGAGAAACCGTAAAACGATTCATCTGTTTAATGATATTATCCATTTCCTAACTCACTTAGTTGACTAGGTGTATTCGTTTCTTTCTGAAATGCGCAACTTGGAAGTAAGCATTTTTTTTTTTTATGGAGTGTTTATGCGCATGGGCTTAGACAGAGAGAGAGAGATTCTCTAGCCATTTACTTTTCCATGAGTCAACTATCACTTAAAAGAGCTAAAGCTAGAGAAAAATGATAAAGAAGGCTATACTGACCAGTCAATCAAGGTCTATCTTGCTATATTTATTTTTGTGCAGGGATGACTGCCCCCATAATGTTGCATAAGCTAAAGCAGGCAATAAAATACTTTAAATAAATTGTTTGATTCAGATGCAACGCATACATATGTATAGAATAGCAATAGCACTTAGACTTATGCACCACTTCACAGTGCTTTTACAGCCCTCTCTAAGCGGTTTACAGAGTCAATATATTGACCTCAATAATTTGGGTCCTTATTTTACCCACCTCAGAAGGATGGAAGGCTGGGTCAACCTTGAGCCTGATGTGATTCAAACTGCCAAATTGCAGGCAGACAGCAGGCAGCAAAAGCAGCCTACAGTACTGCATTCTAACCACTGTGCCACCACAGCTCATATATGTAATACTCATAAGGCATATATAAGTAGCCCTGGTGATGCAGCGTTTAAAGTGCAGTAATGCAGGCTAACTCTGTCCACATCTTGGAGTTCAATCCTGAAGGGGCACAAGGTTGACTCAACCTTCCGTCCTTCCGAAGTTGGCAAAATGAGGCCCCAGATTGTTGGGGCCAATATGCAAATAGTGCTCTACATTGTACACTGTCACAGAGAGTGCTATATAGCGCTATAGGGCAGTCTATAAGCCTTAAATGCTATTGCTATTACTTAGTATGTAGCTATTGCTGCAAACAAAGGTTGTTGTCCTCACACCTATTAACAGCTTCTGAATCTACAAGAGAAATCTTGACCCTACAGTCCTCTGTTGCAAATAGATAGCATGGCTCATTTTCAGGAGTTTTGTCTTTTTAAGAAGGGGGTCATGCTGCCCTTGTACGTAGATTATCTTCAGTATTGCCTTGGCTATGTGTTCCATTAGAAAATGTACATCTACATGGGCTTCTTGAATCTATTCTTCTACCGGTGTCTCTCTTTTGGAGTCCTTATCCTGATTGTTTTCATTATTTGAGGTCTTTTGGCTTGTGGATCTTAGTCTTTATCTCCATTGCTAAACATACCCCTGGGAAGGATAAAACTAGCTAAAGGCCTGGGTGGCAAAATATACTCATATTTTGGTTCAGCATGACACCCAAAGCGTCCCTTTAATTTTTTTTTCAGATGAAATATATTTTCTCACATTATATTTAGCATTCTGTGGAGATTCTATTTTTAAGCATGTTTAAAGGTAAAGGCTCCCGTCGTACGTATGTGCTAGTCGTTCCTGACTCTAGGGGGCGGTGCTCATCTCTGTTTCAATGCTGAAGAGCCAGTGCTGTCCGAAGACGTCTCCGTGGTCATGTGGCCGGCATGTGCATGGAACGCTGTTGCCTTCCCACCAAAGGCGGTTTCTATTTTTTCCCACCAAAGCATTTTTACATGCTTTCAAACTGCTAGATTGGCAGAAGCTGGGACAAGTAATGGGAGCTCACTCCGATCTGTGGCACTATGGATTCGAACCGTCAAACTGCCGACCTTTCTGATCGACA
Organism: Rhabdophis nuchalis; assembly: GCA_039707465.1. Classification (NCBI taxonomy): domain Eukaryota; kingdom Metazoa; phylum Chordata; class Lepidosauria; order Squamata; family Natricidae; genus Rhabdophis; species Rhabdophis nuchalis. Next base: position 11,749,980 of record CM077658.1, read on the forward strand.
AGCTCAGCATCTTACCCACTGAACCACCGTGTCCCTTTAAGTATGTTTATGCCTATCTAATTTTTATGCCATATACAGAGATGCATATTATGTAAACCACAGTGGCCAACCCTCTCATCTCTGAGGCTGCACCTGATTTTGTAATAACTTTTTTATGCTTTAAAACAAATAAAAATACAAGGAATATAGAGAGGAGGAAAAGATACAGGAAGAATAAAGATGCCACAAGCAATTCAAAGTCATAACCATAATGTATGGAAATAAAAGGATTTATGGCTGGATCACCAGCCAAAATTCATTATTCCTGACGTATATAACAAATGAGTATACATTTTGTCTTAAAAGAAAAACAATGTAATTTTGGAGACAGTGCTTATCGTATGTTGCTTATGCTTCGCTAAGTGCTTCAGTTCTTAAAAGTAATATTGCCATCAATGTAAATTAAAAACTTGTATAATAGTTTCCCATGAGTGCACGACTAGAATGTTATGATAAGCAGGAGTATTATGTAATGCAATATTATATAACTTCATAATTCAATATGTTGCTAGGCTAGGAAAGATGATGAAAACAAGTTTTCTTTCCACATATTCAGCAGCATTCACAAGTCATCAATACCATCTATCTATCTATCTATCTATCTATCTATCTATCTATCTATCTATCTATCTATCTATCTATCTATCTATCTATCTATCTATCTTCTATCTATCATCTATCTTCTGTCATCTTTCTTTCATCTATCATCAACTATCTATCTATCTATCTATCTATCTATCTATCTCTATCTATCTATCTATCTATCTATCTATCTATCTATCTATCTCTATCTATCTATCTATCTATCTATCTCTATCTATCTATCTATCTATCTATCTATCTATCTATCTATCTATCTCTATCTATCTATCTATCTATCTATCTATCTCTATCTATCTATCTATCTATCTATCATCTATCTATCTATCTATCTATCTATCTCTATCTATCTATCTATCTATCTATCTATCTATCTATCTATCTATCTATCTATCTATCTATCTATCTATCTATTTTTATTTGTTTTGCCAAGCATGTATAAGATAATAGATATAAGTACATACAAGATTATGAATACATGAAATGGATACGAATAAATGGGGTTGTTAGGACAGTAGGCACGTTGCCGCGCTTATACACGCCCCTTACAGACCTCTTAGGAATGGGGTGAGGTCAACAGTTGATAATCTAAGGTTAAAGTTGTGGGGGGTTGAGGCTGTAACAACAGAGTCAGGTAGAGCATTCCAGGCATTGACCACTCTGTTGTTGAAGTTGTGTTTTCTGCAATGGAGTTTGGTATGGTTTACCTTCAGTTTGTATTTGTTGTGTGCTCGTGTATTGTTGTGATTGAAGCTGAAGTAGTCATTAACAGGTAGAACATTGTAGTAGATGATTTTATGTATTACACTTAGGTCAGGCATAGTTCTAAATTATCTAAACCCAAAATTTGAAGCCGGGTGGCATAAGGTATTCTCTTGAGAACAGTGGAGTGGATGACTCTTCTCCTGCAATGCTTCTGGACTCACTCAATTGTATTAATGTCTGATATATAGTGTGGGCTTCAGGCAGACGAGCTCTATTCGAGAACTGGTCTAGCAAATGTTTTGTATACTCTGGTTAGTAGTACAGTGCTACCAGAGAACAATTATGCAGGATTAAGTTAAAAACTCTTAGTGCCTTTTTGCCAATGTTGTTACAGTGGGCTACGGCATTTGGATCATTAGACATGCGTACTGCAAGGTCCTTGACAGAGTGGGGTCATCTACAAGGCCATGTCCACTGAGTTTATATTTTGTTCTGATTTTTGTTTTCTTTGCCGATTTAGATGACATCAAAACTAAGAGAAATTTCTTCAAAAATACTCTAAAGCAGTGGTTCTTAATCTTTTCTTCATCATGGACACCCTTTAAGTAAAGTTTGTGGCCATGGACCATGACACCATACCACCAAGACTTAATTCAAGATTTAAATAATAACATTTCTTCACAGATCCCCCTGTGACATCGCAGCCACTCAGTGATCCACAGATTACAGCTTGAGCATCACTTATCTAAAGCGCCAACATTAACCAACTGGTACAGGGTCAAAGATCCACATTCAATCTTGTTATTTAGTTCTATCTTTATACTTTTTTTCATCTTCATGAAGTTTGTTCTCCTGTTTTCTTTTTATTTCAGCATATAGTTTGCCAGATCTAGTTTTAAGTCATGGGTTGACAGTCTCAAACATCACACACACACACACACAATAAACCATCAAGATAAATTGTGATGAATTGTGATTGATAGTCCAATCTTCTATCAATTTGTTCAATTCATTTTTAAAGTGTGCATATTGGAATGCATATGTCAAATAGCAGTGAATTTCACAGTTGAAATTCTTAAGATTCTGTTCAATCCCAGATATATGTTCCTAAGCAGTCATACCATGAAAGAGAAAGAAAAACACACTTTTTTTTTAATTTTCCACAGACTGTATGATTTTGCATAATTTTATTATTTGTTTATTGGATTTGTATCCCGCCATATCTCCCCGAAGGGACTCTGGGCGGCGCACAGGAAAATAGTAAAAACAATACAAAACAATACAAAATACAATATAACTACAATAAAAATATATTAAATTTAAACCCATGCTAAAAGCATCTTTAAAACCATCTAAAAACCCTTAATAAAATCCCCACAATTTGTTAATAAAGTCTAAGCCAGGCCAGCCAGATGGAAAAAGTGAGTTTTGACCTCCCGGCGAAAGAGGCGCAGGTCCGTGATGGTACGAATGTTGGGGGTAGGTCGTTCCAGAGAGCCGGACCCGCCACAGAGAAGGCCCTTCCCCTGGGGGCCGCCAGCCGGCATTGGCCAGCAGACAGCACCCTGAGGAGGCCCTCCCTGTGCGAGCGGACAGGACGGAGGGAGGTATGTGGTAGGAGGCGGTCTCGCAAATACCCAGGTCCCGTGCCATGGAGCGCTTTAAAGATGGTTATCAATACCTTGAAGTGCACCCGGAAGGCCACAGGCAGCCAGTGCAGCTCGCGCAGGAGAGGTGTTATATGGGAGTATCGAGAGACTCCCAGAATCCCCTGCACGGCCGCATTCTGTACTAGCTGGAGCCTCCGGGCACACCCCAAGGGGAGCCCCATGTAGAAAGCATTGCAGTAGTCTAGGCGGGATGTCACGAGGGCTTGAGTGACTGTACGAAGGGATGTCTTACTTTAACCACCTTTGCCCAAATCTTTCAGTGTATAAAAGCCATTCCAGGGTCTTCATCATGCCCCTTGCCTTTTTTCCACAACTTCCTTCAAACAAGTATTTAAGTGTCAGCTGAGAGAAAGAAAAAGTTGGACACAGAGAAATATCAGTGGATATCACGTTGCAGAAAATTGGACAGTTAGTTTTGCAGTGATTCAGCAGCACTGATAATTCTTATGTATTCGATTGTATTTTTGATTTTTTTTCCTTTCTCGTTTGAGTACAATAATTATGGAGGCAACAACCCACAAAGGCACATAGAAGTGACATATATCACAATACATCTAGACAATGTGCAGACCTACATTTCATTAATCTTGTCAATTATTTCTTCTAGATCAAATCAACAGATACATAGTTCAGCAAAATCGGGATGCTTTTCTTCTATTAAAATATATGCAGGTTCTTATTTTTTTATTTTATTTTATGTGTGATGATTGATTGTGCATTTTGTTGATTACTTTTTAAAATTGTTTTTACATTTAAAACAGTGCAGTACCATGAAGTTGAAGTGACCATACAATCACATTATATACAAATAATCTCATCCATTAACTATTAGCCTACTTAATACATTATCTATCCTTCTGTCCAACACATTATTTTCAGTTTGCTCCAGTCTTGTCACCTTGTCTTATACGAATAATAAAATCTGTTCCATACTTCAAAGTTTAAAAGTTTATTTTAGATATATTGTGGACACCCTTCCTTCCTTCCTTCCTTCCTTCCTTCCTTCCTTCCTTCCTTCCTTCCTTCCTTCCTTCATTCATTCATTCATTCATTCATTTCTCCCTACCACAATACCATCCTATCTTCTTCTTTCTTTCCTTCCTTTCTTCTTCTTTTCCTCCCTTCTTCCCTCCCTCCCTTTGTCCTTTCCTTCCTTCCTCCATTATCCCTCCCTCCCTCTGTCCCTTCCTCCCTCCCTCCCTCCCTCCCTCCCTCCCTCCCTCCCTCCCTTCCTTCCTCCCTCCCTCCCTCCCTCCCTCCCTCCATCCTCAGATTGACTTTTAAACGTTACAGTTTTATCTGCATAAACACAGGGTGTACATTTTCTTAAAAATCAAGTAAATGTACAAAATTAGGATCAATAATCAAACAGGGCAGCTCTTCCCAACAACTTTTGAAAATAAGAACTGTCCCCTCCCCCCCAAAAAAACCCCTCCCAGCTATTAGGATATTAATGATTAGTTTCCTTTTAGTCAAAAGTTTTCTATTTAGAAAACAATGCATGTTCTCCTTTGTCGGCTTTCTATAGTTATTTCCAGGTGAAGGCATATCCGTCACAAAAGGAAATTTGATTTTGTTTACCATGAATTTTTAATCTGCTTTTAGAGGTGTCGGCTAGTAGCTACCATCATTCACCATGCAGGCTGCACAGCTTACCTCCTTTAGCATTCAGCACCGACACTGTGGTTCGCTTTTGGCAGCAATTCCTGAGAGTCATACCTTTTATACATTTCTTCCTTTTATTTTTGATTTGAACAGTGTCATACATCAGGCCAAGTTCTATACACTATTGACAAAATGAAGGGCTCTATAGACCCGCATGAAAGAGAAGGGCTTATGCTTAAATTCATTTGAAGTCGGCTTATTCCTTTTCTTTTTCAAAAGCACCACTTGAATTGGAATAAAGGACGTTTCCTCTTTCGGTACAATTATACCCGGTCAGCTATCTTACTTCGCTTTGAAGAACAAAACCAAACCAGATTTTTCGATGGGCGCTCTGTTAATTACTGTGCATTTTCTTTAAAGGCATATTTTGTTAAGATAAATAGGCCCCCTTTTTTTCTTCTTCTTCTGTGGGATGATTTTTTTATTTATTTTTTTGCCTCTTAGCAATTTCCCAGAGAATACAGGACTGGAAGCTTCACAGCAATGAAATTAAACCTGATCTTGGAAAATCTTGAAAATATAATCAAGGATGGACCTGGTTAGAGATTTGATCAGGGTTAGGAAATGTACAACTTGCACAAAATGTACATTTGTAAAGTAAAGGTAAAGGTTCCCCTCACACAAGCGTGCTAGTCGTTCCTGACTCTAGGGGACGGTGCTCATCTCCGTTTCAAAGCCAAAGAACCAGCGCTGTCCGAAGATGTCTCCATAGTCATGTGGCCAGCATGACTAAACGCCAAAGGCGCACAGAATGTTGTTACCTTCCCACCAAAGGTGGTTCCTATTTTTCTACTTGCATTTTACATGCTTTCAAGCTAGGTTAGCAGAAGCTGGGTCAAGTAATGGGAGCTCACTCCATTACATGGTGCTAGGGATTCAAACCATCAAACTGCCAACCTTTCTGATTGACAAGCTCGGCATCTTAGTGGACTGAACAGTCCATGGGTCAGATTCTTTCTACTCAAGAAAGAAACCTATACTCTTCCAGACAAGTAGCTGTCCAGAATCTTAAAACGTCCAATGATGGAGCACTACAATTTCTGAAGGCAAGCCATTCCACTGGTTAATTGTTCTCACTGCTATAAAATTTCTCCTTAATCCTAGGCTGCTTTTCTCCTTGGTTAGCTTCCATCCATTTTTTCTTGTCTTGCCTTCTGGTACTTTGGAAAATAGATTGACCTCCCCTTTGTGGCAGACTCTCAAATATTGGAAGACTGTTGTCATGTCAACCCTAGTTTTTCTTTTCGCTAGAGTAATCGTACCCAATTCCTGCAACCGTTCTTCATATATTTTAGCCTCCAGCCCAGTGATGGAATTCAATTTTTTTTACTACCGGTTCTATGGCCGTGGCTTTGTGGGCATAGTGTGGCTTTGTGACCATGGCTCTGTGGGCATAGCAGGGGAAGGTTACTGCAAAATCCCCATTCCCTCCCCACCCCACTAACTTGCTTTCCAGCTCCATTCTCCTGTTCAGGGCAATAAAAGAAGATTCGCTGGGAGGCTGGGAGGCAGCAGGGGCGGGGCCAGCCTATTTGCCGGTTCTCCAAACTACTCAAAATTTCCGCTACCGGCTCTCCAGAACCTGTCAGAACTGGCTGAATACCACCTTTGTTCCAGCCCTAGAATCATCTTTGTTGCTCCTTTTTGAACTCTTTCTAGGGTGTCTACATCTTTTTTATAATATAGTGACCAAAACTGGATGCGGAATTCTAAACATGGTCTTTTTATACATCATGACTGATTTATATTTGTGTGTGAGTGTGTGTGTGTGTACTGCATGAGTGCAGAATATTAAAAAAGTAGGGGAATCGATTGACAGAGAAAAGCTGCAAGTTAAACTGTTTCTTGTGACATAGCCTAATTACTACCATACCAGGCTCAAAGGTATTGTCTTGGTACAGATGCCCTGTATTACTTCTTTTTAAAAAATGCTATTGAAGCTTTCCAACAGTTTTTTCAGGCAGCAAAAGAAAAAAAGAAAAAGAAAAGAAAGATGCAATTTTGTGTTGTTATTAGTCTTCACACAAGACACCGAACAAGAGCTCTTATCCAGAAATTACTTTGGAGAGTGTGTATTTCCTGAAAGGAAAATGAAGAATTCAGACTGTGCTTCAGAGGATAAATGGAACGAAATGAATATCACCCGTTATCTAATCCCACTGAACTGTCTATAAAACATCACTGTAGTGTTTTTAGGATGTAAACCTAGAAATGGAGCTTTACCTTTATCGCATGTGCAAAATACTCCTATACGTAGAACTTGGTGACCTGCCAGGTATGAGGGATTTTGGGACATCTGCTATGGATAGAGATTTATTTGTGTGCTATTCAGGAAAAGCAAGTCATGCTTTAACAGGATAGTGAGTAATAGCTCTGACAATTAATCAAAAGACAGTTAATCAAAATTCCAACCCCGCTTGGCCACTGTAATCCTCTGCATGATATATATATATATATAAAAAAAATCAGTGGAACTTGAAAGATAATTGAGAGGAACACTCCAGACGTGTTAAATTAACTTCACAGTAATCCTCCTTAAGTCAAAGGTGAACATTTCCTAGCAGTAGTGTCTAAAGGGAGAGGAGAATGTCTGGGCAATTCAAGTGCCATCTCTCTCTCTCTCTCTCTCTCTCTCTCTCTCTCTCTCTCTCTCTCTCTCTCTCTCTCTCTCTCTCTCTCTCTCTCTCTCCATCTCTCTCCCCCTCCTTCTCTCCCTCTCTCTCTCTCGATAGATCCATCCATCATCATTATCTGTCTGTCTGTTGTTCTGTCTGTCTGTCTGTCTATCTATCTATCTATCTATCTATCTATCTATCTATCTATCTATCTATCTATCTATCTATCTATCTATCTATCATCTATCTACCTACCTACCTACCTACCTACCTACCTACCTACCTACCTACCTATCTATCTATCTATCTATCTATCTATCTATCTATCTACATACCTACCTACCTACCTATCTACCTATCTAACTCTATTATCCACCCACCCACCCACCCATCATCTATCTATCATCTATCTATCTATCTATCTATCTATCTATCTATCTATCTATCTATCTATCTATCTATCTATCTATCTATCTATCTATCTATCTACCTACCTACCTATCTATCTATCTATCTATCTCTATTATCCATCCATCCATCCATCCATCCATCCATCCATCCATCATCTATCTATCTATCTATCTATCTATCTATCTATCTATCTATCTATCTATCTATCTATCTATCTATCTATCTATCTATCTGATGTGTGCAAGACATGTTTTTTGAAAAGTGTGGGGTTTTGATTGCCCAATCATGCCTGCAGATTTGAGACTTTTTGACCTTCTCTTCTTCTGGTGGAATCCCATACATCCTAGATTTGAAAAAATTCTCCCCCTTCAAGCTGAAGCTTAATCCTTTTTCCAATCTGCTTTGCTATCTGAGTTTCTCTATTCTTGGAAGAACACAAGCTAGAGATGTCCATGGAGAGAAACAGCTTGGCAACACCAAATCTCTTTGAGTTGATGGTTTATCTTTGGTTTGGTGACTCACACATTGTGGCAGTCTATTCTGTAGGGCAACAAAATGACTTGTTTCTCACTATTATTGAGGCAGGGCATCCATTAAGCATGTTACTCAAGATTACAAGATTCTTGTCCTTGCTTTTACAATGACTTACAAGTAGTTGCAAAACTTTTTTTTAAAAAAAAATGATTTCTACTATGAGAAGATAATAAAACTGTATTAAAGACTTTTGAAAAGGATGACTCATTATTGACCATGTCAATAGGATGGACTTTTAGAATTTGGAGGGCTACTGAGTCCAACACAAAACTATTGATCTTCGTATCTTTCCAAGAAGCAAACATAGAATTTTCTGTTTAAATAGAAGTAATTAAAAATGACATAATAGTTTGAGAAAACTAAACCATCCCTTAGACCTGATGGCAAAAAACCTTCTCTTTTTGCAATTCTGACAATTAAAGTCTATGGTCTACTTACAACTAAATGAAGAAAGTGGGGTGGGGAGGAATTTTCCTTGCATATTACAGACAGGCATAATTAATTTTGGTATTAATGCTTTAAACCTTAAGAATGTTGAGACCTGTAATTGACACAAATTGTTTAGATATGTGTAATATTTGTTTAGCAAGCAATCTATACCAAGTTAATTAGATAGTATGCTTAATATCTAATTTCCTTTAGTTGTGTGGCTAAATGGTAATTAAATTGCTAAACATTCCTCACAAGTGCAGTGAAATAATAGGAACGGAGTTGCACACTCATTTGGTTCTGCAAATTTGAATTAATTACATGGCAAGTAGATTTATCTTTTATAACTTATACCTCAATAGGTGCTCTTCCGACGATCAATTGGGATTTAATTTCCCTTCAACTGCTTTATTAATTCTCAATTAAATATGGTTGGTACTGTAACAGTTCGTACTAGCAGTTTCTTTAATTACAGATAGATTTTTGCAAAATTAAGTACTTGGCTTAAGGACATCCCGGCTAGACGTCCTTTATGTGAAGGTTGTGCAGAGTTTCAATAGGATGATTCAGTTTGATTGGATTCAAGTCAAATCACCCCTCGGAAAGAGATTTCCAAAGCAATTTCCCCTTTCTAAAAGGCAAGAAAAATGGCCCCATCTCTTTATTTTTCCTTTAGTCACCTCCAAAGCTAGAAAGACCTTGAGGGACTCATCTGAGCCACGTTGCAATGAGCCAATTGGGCTAGAATATTCTCTGACAAAAGGTGATACAAATGTGAATTTAGAGTTTCCTTCCTCCCATGCTCTAATCTTAAATGCTCTGATCAAGTAATCTGTTAAAATAACCAGATCAAATGAAATATCAAAGCAAATGTTAATAGACTTGCAAAGAGAAAGGGAAGCACTATCAGCACTCCCTGTGAGCATCACTCGCTATTGGCTCATGCACGCTGGCTGTGTGATTGCCAAGAGGTGATATTCAGCAGGTTCTGACCAGTTCTGGAGAACCGGTAGTGGAAATTTTGAGTAGTTTGGAGAACCGGTAAATACCACCTCTGTCTGGCCCCGCCCCCATCTATTCTCTGCTTCCCAAGTTCCAGCTAATCTGGAGGGAATGGGGATTTTCCAGTATCCTTTCCCTGGAATGGGGAGGAAATGGAGATTTCGCAATATTCTTTCCCTGGAGTGGGGAGAGAATTGGGATTTTACAGTATCCTTTCCCTGCCACACCCACCAAGCAACATCACGCCCACCAAGCCACACCCACAGAACCAGTAGTAATTTTTTTTGCTGGGACATGCATCACTGGGACAAACACTCCTGTTCGATCTATTCAGGCAAAGATGGACCCATGCTCTGGGATTTGTTGCTTGATTTGTCTTTGCTTATTAGCAGAGCATAGTTGTGATATTACATAGTTGAAGGTCCTCAGTGATGTACTGGTTGCTCATTCATTTATTAAAGGAATATATTGCATGTTTCTTGCTTGCCCAATCCTAATCCCAACAGAACTGATCAAAATAAATCTTAACAGAATAACGGAGTTAGAAGAGACCTTGGAGATCTTCTAGGCCCTCCCACCTCAAGTAGGAAACCCTATACTATTTCAGACAAGTGGTTGGCCAATCTCTTCTTAAAAACTTCCAGTGTTGGAGCATTCACAACTTCTGGAGGCAAGTCGTTCCATTGATTAATTGTTGTAACTGTCAGACAAAAATTCCTTAGTTCTACTTTGGATCTCTTCTTGATTAGTTTCCTTCATTGTCCCAGAAGGCCTTAATAATAGGTCATCTATCTACTCCCCGTGCCTGTTGGGGTCCATTATCCAGGAACTCTGCCACAATATTTCTCCAATCATTACCACATCCATTATCGCAGCTAGATGGCATTGAGGATCAGACAGTGGTATGGAGCCCATAAAATAACTCTACAAAATAGGCAGCATTCTCCCAATGCCTGCATTGTATGGGTATTTCATCGTGTTAACATCTTGCATTGTGTGAAGGCTATTTTATTTTGCTTGGTATCTTTTTAATTGTAAGCCACCCAGAATCACAAATGCGAGATATACAAATGTTAATATACAAATGTGTTAATGAACTTCATTATTCATTACAATCAGCATTATTATAATGTAACATGGTATGTATCACGCAAATCCTATCATTTATATTTTGGTCTTGTATGTTAAAATATTTATGTTCTGCTCATATTAAGCTCATCAAGACGTTACTTTAGAATACAAGAGCAACCACACTAACAGTTAATCTGTGATTATCTAAATAACAATAGAATTCCTCCTTATAGCTGTAAGCAATGTTTATACCCTTTAATAAGCATTCAGCTAGAGTGAACAAGCTGAGATATCGAATTAATGCAATGTGCTTGATTGCACTGCTGAAGTTGTTCTAATTCAATAAAGTCTTCAGCAACAGATGTTTATTTTACTGTTGCTTTCTCCTCGCAATTAATAATTACTACATTCTTTTGTTTGATTTTGATAGATGACTGCCTGATCCTAGTCATTTACTGGTGTGGCGGTAGAAAAAAAATAGCATCTTCTCTTAATATTAAGAGTTTTTCAAAAAGATAATGGTGTGCCCATGATTAACAGTTGTCAGCATTTGTTCTGAATATTATTGTATTTGCTGTATCTCCATTCTTTTTAACATTTAGATGAAGCATCTAATGGCCCATCTTATCGACCTATTAATAATAATAATAATAATAATAATAATAATAATAATAATAATAATAATAATAATAATATTTTATTTATAAACCGCCTCCTCTCCCCAAAGGGGCACGGAGCGGTGCACAGGGAAAAATTAAAAATACCAATATAAAATACATAAATAGATAGATAAAATACAAATTAAACCAAAATTATCCCTGCGCTAAAATCCCCTATCTTAAAATATGCTAAAATCCCCTAAAACCCTATTAAAAGACGGAAGACTAACCTAGGCCGGCCAAGCAGAAAAAGTGAGTTTTTAATAGCTGTTGGAAGGAGCGAAGGTCCGTGGTTGTTCTGATCTCAGGGGGAAGGTCGTTCCAGAGGGCTGGGCCCGCCACAGAGAAGGCCCTTCCCCTGGGCGTCGCCTGCTGGCATAGCCTAGTGGACGGCACCCGGAGAAGTCCCTCTCTGTGGGAGCGAATTGGCCGCAGGGATGTATGATCCGATCCCGCAGATAACTAGGTCCCGTGCCATGGAGCGCTTTAAAGATGGTGACTAACACCTTGAAGCGCACCCGAAAGATGACAGGCAGCCAATGCAGCTCGCGCAAGAGCGGTGTTATGTGGGTAAACCTTGAGGTTCCCATTATTGCTCGCGCGGCTGCATTCTGGACAAGCTGAAGTCTTCGGGTACACGTCAAGGGGAGCCCCATGTAGAGAGAATTGCAGTAGTCCAGTCGGGATGTCACGAGGGCATGAGTGACTGTGCAAAGGGCATCCCGATCCAATAGGGGACGCAACTGGCGTACCAGGCGAACCTGGTAAAACGCCCTCCTGGCCACGGCTATCACTTGATCTTCCAATGATACTTCTAACAGATTTCTAACACTTTAATTGTCTATATCGTTATTTATGACACTACTACAAACCTCCCAGATGTGCTTGAGAGTGAAATGGGCAGCATATAAATTTAATAATAAATACAATTCACAATGAGAATATCTGAATGGAAAATGACTGTCTTTTTTGGCTCCATCTTGCAAGCAGGAGATTCAACAATGGAGTTTAAAGGGCTTCGCAATAAAATCTGCCTTGCTCAAAAAGAAATAAGGAATGCAAATTGCATTATTACAGTCATGCCTACTTAGTTAGCTCTCCATAATGCCCTTAACAATTAAAGCAAGTGATAAAGAATAGTTTAAAGTAAACTCTTAACAACTGAATTGTGTTGGAGAACCTGTGAAAGATGAAATGCCACCATCAATTATTGTTGTTTCATTGTTGCTTGATTTTATTTTTCTTTATATTTTTAAATTTTATATCATGGGTGCTTCAATGTATTTTATTGCAATTGTTCATCCTCTTGTTTGCCATATGGCTATTGCAGAGCCTTAACAAAAGTAGGTATCATTCTACATAAATAAATAAAAGATGATGATAATTTCATTCTATTTCAAAATTTCACTTACAAATTATAAATTCTATGTGATTTTAGAGGTTACAAATTCAACAGAGATATTTTTATGACATTTATATATTTCTCTGCATGCTTTATCTAATTTTGACACTTTCTGCATTTCTTCTATTAATAATACATTGTTGTTCAAGCTGCTATTTCTCCCTCACTCTCTTTCCTCTTTTCTTCCCTCCCTCCCTCCCTCCCTCCCTCCCTCCCTCTCTCTCTCTCTCTCTCACACACACACACACACACACACACACACACACAAACACAGAGAGACAAATATATACTGTATCGTTTGAATCTCTCTACTTTATCACTTGCTTTAATTGTTAAGGGCTTTGCTTTTGAAAATATTATATTTCTTTTTTGTGTGCAATGGATTCTCCTTGACATTCAAAAACTGGAAATTGTCTATATATATCCTGATCACCCTGTATATATGATCACTCTGATATATTATTACCCTGATAGTAGAGAAAGAAGTTATTGAGAACTTCCATCAGTTATATATTTTATGGGTGAATCAGAAAAGTATAGTATAGTACAGTATAATGTCTCCTCTGATTGATAAAAAGCACTTAAAAAAAATAAAACATACACATTAAAGTTACACCATGCACCGTTGAAATGCTTTGCTCTCTCTCCCAAGTCTCTAAGTTTATCTGGCATGAACTTCTGCTCCCTTCCGAAGAAAATGTTTTCAAATCATCTTTGGTTAAATGGTCAATTCTGAAACTGGAACTGCTAAGATGGACAGTATAACTGTGTATGTCTTTATGATGTCCATAGGTGTACTTATAAAATAAAGTCTAATTGATTTGGTGCACAAAATGCTAAATTATGAATAGAAACATATTGGGAGGTCAAGAACTTTCCTTAACACTTTTGAGGCAGTCTACATCACACAGACGAGACGGATACTTGGTAGGGGCTTGTGAAGGATGGTGAGATTGATAATTCATGTTCTGCCTGTTGAAATATAGGTGCAATCTCCAAGTGGCAATAAAAGGCACTTGTGGATTTGATGGTTTCATATGCTTCTGAAAGACCATCATAAACCTGGATGACAGATCACAGTGGCTAAATTCATGGTAGATTATACTGGACTGTAAAACTGGCCTAACTTTGAAGCTAACTTTGATATACACATACAAGCACAGATCTGTACGTACAGAGAAACGGATAGGTTTGGAAAGCATTTTGACTGAGGAGCAAGTTAAAAAAAGCCAATTTCAGATAAACAGTTGTAAAATTTAGAATAGTAAATGAAACCTTACTATGTTTTGCAAAAAGGGACAAGTAGACCTTCAGTCCCATGTACATTTTGTTAAATATCAAATTACACATCTTATGGATTTTCATGTTGTCTTACACGTTGCACAGTGCAACCTTTTGGTAATTTCTTACGTGTCCTGATACAGTATTAAATATAGATTTATCATTTGAAATTCAGATGATTATGGCTCCGCAAGCATGCTGATTCACTACAATGCAAAAATATGGAAACAGCCAATATTCTTGATTCAGCTCTTGATTTACTAGGTTTTTATGATAATTTGTAAGGGGGAAAATTGAATTAACTAGACTGTGGAAATATACTTGGAGGGACTTTTTTTTCCTGCTAGATTAAACAGTGAACTGTACATTTAAAGTTTTGCCCTACTTTACAATAGAATATTGCATTTAACCATGAGCTTGTACTTGAAGATAGCAAGGCTTTTAGAATAATAAATATTTTAAGATATGCTTGAAAAGCTGTACTTGATGGAATCATTTTCAAATGCCCATCCAAGAAGAATACAAAAGAACTAAACTACTGAAATGTTCCCAAGACCATCACTAGAGAAGTTTAATGCTTCAGATTTAGCCTTTCAACCCTCAATATCTAGTAGATTACCTTTAGTGCAACCAACAGTCTAGTTGCTACTTAAGAAGAACAAGAAAACTAGGTGAACATCAGAAGAAGATATTCTGAATGTATGTTAACTTAAAAGTTATTGTTTTGCCTGGCATTCAGTTTCCCCCCTTATCTACTAACTAACTTCCTAAATTTCGAATATGTGTTGTGGCCTGTTAGCTAACTTCCTAAATTTCGAATATGTGTTGTGGCCTACAGCAGCTGAATCAGAGGAGGAAGAAGCGGTATGTGATTCAGGGTAAGCCTGGAAGCTCTGAGGGAGAAGAGGGAATGGAGCTTACTAACCAACTTCAGAATCAAAGGAAAAACACTTATTGTCTTAACCTTGGGCTTCCAGGAGAGTAGAAAGGTAAAGGTTCCCTGCACACATAATTACTACTTATTCCTGACTCCAAGGGGTGGTGCTCTCTCCATTTCAAAGCTGAAGAGCCAGCATTGTCCGAAGATGTCTCTGTGGTCATGTGGCCGGCATGACTAAACATGGAAGGCGCACAGAATGCTGTTACTTTCCCACCAAAGGTGGTCCCTATTCTTCTACGTGCATTTTTACATGCTTCCTAACTGCTAGGTTGGCAGAAGCTGGGTCAAGTAATGGGAGTTCACTCCATTATGCAGCACTAGGGATTCAAACCCCTGAATTGCCGACCTTTCTGATCAACAAGTTCAGCATCTTAGCCACTGAGCCACCATATCCCTTTCCCAGGAGAGTATATATGATGACAATGTCCTGCTGACCCCTCCAAAAACTAAATAAATCTCAGCAAGCGGTGGGATTTCAGGGTTTTGTAGTTAACAGAACTAAAAAAAAATGATTGAGCTTAAAGAGAATTTACTGCTATAGAAAGCAGAGGTATCCTTAACCAGCTTGTAGTTTTGACTGTCTTCCAATATACGTATTTTGTAATTGGCCACACACATGATAACAACCGATTTGTTAGTCTGATTTAATTCCCAAAATTAATATGTGGCTACTGTTCCTCCTCAAAATTGAGACACCTGCTTTAGATTTAGAAGTAATTAAAAAAGCAGTAAGGTATGTCCCATTTTAATCCTTTTTTAAATCTGATATTCATAACAACATTCCAAAAGGCATCAATCATGATAGGCAAGCTGCATATGTTCCAGAAGGAGAGAATGGAGTAGGTTTGCATGAATGTTGGTGGGAAATCATTTTTATGGTAAAATTTGTATTCCACAATACTTTCTCTGACTATCAAATATTATTAAAAGACATAAGCTTTTGTTAGCTCCAGCTCATGAAAGCTTATGCCGTTTAATAAAAAAAACAAGTGCTAGCAGACTCCTCCTGGTTTTTTATTTTATTTTATTTTTGCTGCTAAAAAATAGAATAATAAGGTGGAAGGAAACTTGGAAGTATAGAATAGAATAACAGAGTTGGAAGGGACCTTGGAGATCTTCTAGTCCAACCCCCTGCTCAGGCAGGGAACCCTACACCACTTCAGACAAATGGTTGTCCAACATCTTCTTAAAAACTTCTGGTGTTGGAGCATTGACAACTTCTGGAGGCAAGTTGTTCCACTGATTAATTATTCTAACTGTCAAGAAATTTCTCCTCAGTTCTAAGTTGCTTCTCTCCTTGATTAGTTTCCACCCATTGCTTCTTGTTCTGCCCTCAGGTGCTTTGGAGAATAGTTTGACTCCCTCTTCTTTGTGGCAGTCCCTCAAATATTGGAAGATGCTATCATGTCCTCCTAGTCCTTTTTTTCATTAAACTAGACATGCCCAGTTCCTGCAACGGTTCTTCATATATTGTATTCTCCAGTCTCTTAATCATCCTTGTTGCTCTTCTTCTTCTTCTTCTTCTTCTTCTTCTTCTTCTTCTTCTTCTTCTTCTTCTTCTTCTTCTTCTTCTTCTTCTTCTTCTTCTTCTTCTTCTTCTTCTTCTTCTTCTTCTTCTTCTTCTTCTCCTTCTTCTCCTCCTCCTCCTCCTCCTCCTCCTCCTCCTCCTCTCTATCTCTCTCTCTCTGTCTGTCTCTGTGTCTCTGTCTCTCACCATACCTCTATCCCTCCCTCTCTCTCCTCCTCCTCCCTCCCTCCCTCCTTCCCTTTCCCCCTCTCAAAAAGTTATCTTTGAAACAAAACAAGGAGGGCAAATAAACCACAAAATAGTAATTGGATTTCTCTCTCTCTCTCTCTCTCTCTCTCTCAAGCATCTTAATCTTCCCACTAGAAATGTGATCTGGTTGCACATTAAATACTTGTCAATTTGCATGTGTCTGGAAGCCGCACACTTGGCAACTAACATTAGATGGTGAATTTTGACACTTAAATGATCTTCCAGACATCTAATATTTCACAGTGACATTTGCTGTCTGAGCTACTTAGGCACGCAATATTACTTGTTCATACCAGAATGAAGGAGAAAGGGGAGATCATTTCTAATGCAGTTGAAATTTGAGTATATCAAGTGTTTTTACAGGAGCCAGAGTGGACAACTAGGTTATAAGCATCTTGAATGCTTCAGCCTCTCCTGGCAACCAACAGTCCATCATTGATATGCAGACGGCAAAGAGCTTGTCAAGATTCATGCTAATCACTGCATGCTGAGAAATTCAGTTGTTCTGAGCTGTGGCTCAAAGCAGCATATAGCGGCAGATGATGATTAGAACTTGGATTTATCTAAGAGCGTCTCTGCAAAGAAAGGAATCGATGGGGAAAAATGGGACTTGCATGTCCAAACAAACAAATAAAAATACAGCTCAAGGACACAGATTACAGGAGAAAATACTCTAGGCATGCATGAGAAACTGTTGCGCCCTTTTAATTAGATCTGGATACAATGATCTCAACCGTATTATTTTTGATTTCCCAGAAATGTGTGCTTGCTTGTTGTATTTTAAGCAGCCTCCTGCATCGTTCAGATATAAAAAACATGTTAAATCAATTAAACTGATTTAATTGCGTTTTTAAAATAACTCCCTCGGGGAACTAAGGCTAATAACTTGTAATGGGTCCCATTTGCATTTAATCTGTAGATATTCTAGCACAGGAACCTATTTTATTTTTATTTTTTTTTCCAGTTCACCATAATGCTTTTGCATCGTGTGATTAAATTTGTTTAAGTTTGCTGAATAAGCCCCAGAATATAGCATGCTAAGCCACAAGCTACGGTCTACTGAACACAATGCCTAACTTCATACAATATGCTAAGTCAAATCCAAATAAGACATATTACAGCTTATACAAGATGTGATTCCAGACAGTGAACAAGAGTCTTACTTTCTCCAGCTTAGTGTTATCTATGTGAGAAAAGTCAAGATTTGATTCAACTGTGCGACGTTATTCAAAGAATCTGATTCAAATTTGCAACTCAGTTTTGCCATTTGAATTAAGGTGATTCAGAGGTTCGGTTTGATGCAACATATGTCTGCTGCATGCCTACAGAAGATTTACATTGATTCAGAGGCATCTGATTAGATTAGCCTAACTATGGCTTCTCAGTTTAGCTTAAGCCAAATAAATGAATTGATGGATAGTTAGATAGACACAAGTGAATAGGAACGAACTAATGATGCACTACGGGATGCAGTGGCTCAGTGGCTAAGATGCCGAGCTTGTTGATCAGAAAGGTCGGCAGTTTGGCGGTTCAAATCCCTCGTGCTGCATAATGGAGTGAGCTCCCATTACTTGTCCCAGCTTCTGCCAACCTAGCAGTTCAAAAGCATATAAGAATGCAAGTAAAAAAAATAGGGGCCACATTTGGTGGGAAGGTAACAGCGTACCATGCACCTTCGGCATTTAGTCATGCTGGCCATTTGACCATGGAGGCGTCTCTCTTTTCCCCTACTTATTTATTTATTTATTTTATTAAATTTATACCCCGCCCTTCTCCAAAAAGGACCCAGGGCGGCGCACAGGAATTTAAAACATACAAATCTGACAAAAATATAAAATTTAAAAGACATATTACATTCCTATCCTGTGCTAAAATTAATTTAAAATCCCCAATTAAAACTGTCTAAAAATAGTCATAGCAGAAGGTTACGTTAGGCCGGCTTGATGAAAAAGGTGTGTCTTTAGACACTGGCGGAAGAGACGGAGGTCTGAGATGGTGCGTAGTTCCGGGGGTAAGGGTAGGGCCCGCCACAGAGAAGGCCCTTCCCCTGGGTGTCGCCAGATGGCATTGCCTGGCCGACGGCACCCTGAGAAGGCCCTCTCTGTGGGAGCGAATCGGACGCAGGGATGTATGGGGCAACAACATCCCTGTGAGATGAGCTGGGATGAGGGAGAATGACCGACCCAAAGCCACATGGCCAGCTTTTGTGCTTACATCTGAACTAGAACTCACCAACTCCTGGTGACTGGCCCAAAATCACCCAACCATTTTTTTAAATATCTAAAGCAGGACTAGTTCCCTCTTTCGAGGCCTTTACCACTCCAGCAATTTGACTTTGTTTTTTTGTTGTTATTGTTGTTTTACTGCTCCTGGTGTTTGTTAAACAGAACCAAGTCATTTTAAAAAAAAAAAACCACTCCAAATCTTGAAAAACTTGGTGGAGCTTACCAAGAAGATAATGGAGCTAACTGCAAAAGTTATACCGTGTTTCCCTGAAAATAAGACATAAGAGTCTTTCTTTTGAACCCCGAAATAAGAACTTGGCCTTATTTTCAGGGAGGTCTTATTATTTTTGAGGTGCAGGAGGTCCCTTAACATTGGCCCGTGGGGATCAGCTGATCCATAGAGGGCCAGAAATTTTGTCTCTGTTTCTGGCACACTCTTGCCAGTCCTAAAGCTGGGCCTGCCACTATTTTTGGCACTAAGAGAAGGGGTGCGGTAGCTAGGGTTTGTGGGAGCAGCCTCCATGAGACCAATCTGCATGGATGGCCCACGGCCCGTGTATGTAGGACATGTGGGGCATGTTTCCCCCTCCCCCCCAGGAATTCGTGGGAACCAGCTGCACTTATATTTAAATATTTAAGGGAGGGCTTATTTTCAGGGATGGCTTATTTTAATGCATGCGCTCAAAAGCCCAATTGGCCTTATTATCCCAGGAGGTCTTATTTTTGGGGAAACAGGGTGTTTTAGATTTCTGCTTTGACCTGTTCATTATTTTAGTATTTCCTGAGCCATGTCCAATAGGTCTCCATATCAAGTGGCAAAATGAGATTTGTGGAAATGAAATGTGCACTCAAACACCATGTGCATTTTCTCAACCACATCCTTACTTAAAATGTGATCTCTAAGGGTTAAGTCTGCGGCTGGCGCACTGGCGACATATGTGCTTTCCTGGAACACTCAACCGTACCTTGCGGCATGTTTAGTATTAAAGGCTGATGCTTTAAGCAACAGGAAAGATTACTTTAAAATGGTCTCTTACTCCAGCTGACATTTAATTCACAGTGTGCTTATTAATTTTGGATAACAAATAGTTTCTTTGGGATTGTTATTTGGTCAGGGCGCCTTCGAGAATGACTTTAAATATAATTAAATGGTGACCGTAGGACCGCTGTCATCCTTGAAAAGAAAGTCAGAGATATTGAATGATCTAAGATCTACATTAGAGATACAACTTTTTTTTTTTTACATTTTTGGGATTTGTTTTCAGATTTCCTGCCTGTTTCTTATAACAGTTTTAATTTGCTTTTAAAGTTGTAAATTAAAACGTGTCAGTCATGTAATGGAATGAAGAATATGGATGCAGTTGCAGGTTTATTTCTGTTCTGTAGAATTCTTGTCTACAGAGAGTCTCAGTCATCCAGCTCATAGTTGTCTCATAGCTGCTGTTTATTTCCCCTTGAGTAAGAAGAAGGTGGAGGAATGGAAGAATAGGTTCTGACAGGATGGTGTGGCGGATGGAAGTATTTTATTTCTTTGCAGTCATCTGGCAATTTGGATTGTTTAACAACATCAAGGCCAATCATCCTGGGATCGGCATGCACGAGGGCAGCATGAAGCACCTGGGCCAGAGATGTTCCCAAAACATCTTCCTGGCCAATGATTGGACTCAGGTTGCCTGACAACTGGGGGGTGGGTGGGCTCTGAGATAATTTGTCTTCACGCATGTTTGCTTCAGACCTTGCCTGACTTTTGCTGCAATGCTAGTAAAAGTGCCTCTTCTCTGAACCTATGAAGTCAAGGTTTCCTTTTCTAGAATTGATTGGAGGCAGCCCAGAAAAAGATATATGAGCAACTTTCTCAAGCGCTCCCCTAAACTTCAATGAATCTTTTGACAGTGTGATCTACTTCGTGTATCATAATAAACTATGGCTTGTTTTAACCATAATGCATTGATTAAACAGTAGTGCCTGAGTTAATGCAAGGTTACTTGGGTGACATAGAATTGAGTTTTATTCCCTGAAGAATAAAACAAATGTTCACCAACTTGATCTGTGTTTAGTGATAATTTGTAGTGCATCCAAAGCACACTGCAAATTAACTTCATTCCTCCTCCTCCTCCTCCTCCTCCTCCTCCTCCTCCTCCTCCTCCTCCTTCTTCTTCTTCTTCTTCTTCCTCCTCCTCCCCCTCTCCCTCTCCCTCTTCTTCCTCTCCTCCTCCACCACTACCACCACTTTGTCATATTATTTTTAAAACTTACCAACATTTCCTAAGCATCTAAATTTCTGCTTACTGCTTATTGTTTTATGAGGACTGTAATCCGTGGCTCAGGATTTTATTAGTCTAGAATCTTCCAGCAATCTCTGGTAGTCTTGGTAACCATCTCCCAATCTATAATTTGAAGAATCTTTTTTCTCCTTTTCTCCCTCACTGTCAGCTTTCAGAGGTGCTGTTTATTGCTGGAAGGATCAATGCTTTAACTATCTTGCTTTTTGTTCTCACTGAAATATCCTTATCCTTCATGACCTCAAATAACGTGGTTATTGCCTCTCTTCCCTAGGACTGCTTTCCTCTTTACTTCTCATTTCTCAGGGTAGTAGCTTAAGACAAAACCAAACCAGCCACATTATGCTTTAGCACAGTGTTTGAACTGAGCCTTGTAATCTGATTAAGAATGGATTCGGATTAAGCGATCTCCAAAGTCATTCCAACTCTTACATTTTATGATTCTATGAATTATCCCCATAAATCCTCTTTTTCTAGAGGGATTTGAATGGCTGTGTTATATTGACAATTGTGTGTCTGGAGGAGAATAAGGTTTCCCCCCCCCCCTTCTCTCCTCTATTATCTGTCTGATATATTTCAGATCCACTAGGAATGATCTGACTCTTCATTCCATTCTCCCACTAAGAATGTTCATAACCTTCCTTGTTTGATAAAGGAAACCTCTCTTTTTGTTTCTTTGTTAACTGTTCTCATTCTGTACCTCTAAAACCTATTGAAACTTAGAGTTCTTAATAAAGATGACTCACCAGCAAATATGATATTTTAAAATCTCTTTTCAAATCTCATCATGCAGTGTCCTTCTCATGACACCCCAAGACATATTCTGATTGGCCTATTCATTTCCAAATATGAGGGCTACATTGATAAATTTTACATTTATTATTTTTAAGGGATGTTAACCCCATAATCACACATCAGGTGATTATCTTCACCAAGATATACAGTTGTGCAAAACTTTTAATTACTTATGCCATTTTATTGCCCTTTTTTTGTTATTCCTCAAGGCCAATTTGTTGCACCACACTATCTCTGTGTTTGTTTGTTTGTTTTTACTTTAAAGGCTGAATAGAATCGAATAATTGGAAGGGACCATGGAGGTCATCTAGTCCAAGCCCCCAACTCAAGCAGAAGACCCTATACAATTGCAGACAAGTAGCTGTCCAGTCTGTTTTTGAAAGCTTTCCTTGTGATGGGGCACCCACAATTCTAGGAGGCAAGCCATTCCACTGGTTGAAGTTCCTCCTTAGTTATAAGTTGCTTTTCTCCTTGATGAGTTTCCATCCATTGTTTCATATCTTGCCTGCTGGTGCTTTGAAAAATAGGTTGACCATCCGTCCAATCCCTCTTCTTTGTGGTAGGCAGCTCATTCAATATTGGAACACTGCTGTCATGTCTCTCTTACTCCTACTTTCCAGTAGAATGGACATAGCCAATTCCTGCAACTGTTCTTCACGTGTTTTAGCCTCCAGCCCCCTAATCATCCCTTCTGTTACTCATTTCTGGTTGGTCATAAGATCATAATAAAGATATTTGATTTGATATTTGAAAATGGGGAAGCAAAATGCATATAGGAAGAAGGACGCTTAAAAGTTTTATCCATCTTTATCGAGAGTGTTACTCATTTCGCTCTTAAAAGTCTGGCTTCAAATATCTGGGTATGACTATGTTCGCCACTTGTCTTATGTGTGAAATGCACTGTCTATAACAGCTACAGTACGTGGAAGGCAGATAGGTCTAAATATAATACAATTTTATTCTTGGTGGAAAGAGGTGCATCTATCGAGCTGCTACAGATGGATGACAAAACACTTCCACTCATTTTTGGAGACGTGAATACTAAAATGCATCCACTCCTTCTGAAGGGT
Organism: Rhabdophis nuchalis; assembly: GCA_039707465.1. Classification (NCBI taxonomy): domain Eukaryota; kingdom Metazoa; phylum Chordata; class Lepidosauria; order Squamata; family Natricidae; genus Rhabdophis; species Rhabdophis nuchalis. The sequence continues at coordinate 11,773,152 of CM077658.1, forward strand.
AGTTTTATTTAGGTAGGTACTCCATCCATGTGGGGGGGGGGGAGGAGATCCCATCTGTCTGGAATCCACACTATATATCAGACATTAATACAATTGAGCAGGTCCAGGGGGACTTCACGAGAAGAGTCCTCCACTCCTCCACTCACAATAGAATTCCCTGTGCCAGGGGTCTCCAACCTTTGCAACTTTAAGTCTGAAGGACTTCAGCTCCCAGACTTCTCCAGCCAGCTTTGCTGGGAGCTGAAGTCCTACAGACCTAAAGTTGCAAAGGTTGGAGACCCCTGCCCTATGCCACTAGGCTCATAATTTTGGGCTTGGAAAACCTGGAATTGCGCCGTCTGCGGTATTATCTAAGCAAAGTACACAAAATTGTCTGTTACAACATCTTACCTGTTCAATGACTTCTTCAGCTTCAAGCTCAA